>QEPC01008150.1:45218-56996 GCA_003113815.1 Sphenodon punctatus | reverse complement strand
ATATTACGGCGGTGGCACATTTTTTAAGTGCGCGAATTAAATACCTCGATTATGAGGTATTTAATTCGTGCACTTAAAAAATGCGCCTCTGTCGTAATATGCGCATATTAAGCCACTTCCATCTCATCTAATTAGACCAGGCGGAGGTTTCAAAATATGTGCACCGCCGACGCGAAACGGATCGTCGCTCGTCTAAAAGAGCCCAAAGTCCCTCTTTCAGGCTTCAGGCACTTCTTTTTTTGGTTGCCTACCAGGAAAAGTGCTTGAGAGGGCAATGGGGAGATGATGGAATGACAAGAAAAGGGGAATGAGAAGCAGTCAAGGTCCTTAAGAGTGGGAAGGAGCGGAGTTGAGTTGCTACAAGGTGGACCTTGCTGGCCAAGGGGGTGGGACTTTTCTCTCTTCAGCTGCTTGAGATGTTGGGACTTGGTGTGGTATTAGCTGTTGTGAATATTGACTTTGGGGCCAGGCAGGAATATTTAACAGAACCTGTCCTAATCGCTATTGATCCATTTTGATGACCACACATTACCTGCCTCTTTCATCCTCCCAACAAAGATTTCACTGCTCTGCAAATACTACTTGATTCAACACGATACCACCTGCCCTTTTACGGATTACTAATAATGGGGGAGTTATTTCAAAGGCAAAAATGGTATTTAGGCATCTAACCTGAAAGCCAATGGGATTCAAGTGGCTGAGTATTGCTTTTGTCTTTACAAAGTAGCTTTCTTATCCCCACACGATAAATTTCAGTAGTCAGCAAAGTCTCCCTTCCCTCCCTAGTATTGTGGAAGCCAGCACTATCACCTTCCTGGAAGGTTTGTTCCCAGAATGAATGGGACTCTGCAGAAAAGGGGTGGAGCAAAGTCTTTGTCCCTTCTTTCTGTGGCCATACTGTCTTAAGAGCATAATGATGCTCTGAAGGGGGGGTCCATGTCAGAATGCGGACTGGACAAAGATACTCTAGCAGAGCCTCTGGGTAACCTGGGAAATAAAAGTTTTGCTTTGAGACTAGGTCTGAAATGAGCAGCTAGATTGTGGCTTGTGAGAAAGGTTGCCATATCAGGAACTGGGATCAATTTCACGATACCAATGTGATTTCTTAATTCTTGGGATACCGTCCTGATTTACCAACTTTCCGCTTACTGTTTACGACGTACTGTTCATTTATTGCTTACTGCGTTGCTGGGGTTACCATTTTACTTCTGGGTTTGTTGTTGATGCATTTCTGAACCAATCACTGTGTGAATATCCCGCCCCTTAACCTCCCCCCACTGCCTCTTAACTTGCATTACAGTGTCTCCAATCAGAATTATTGTTCTATGTTGTTCCATTTGCTTTGACCAATCTGCAAGTGGATTGCAAATTAGTATCTGAATATCATAGTATATGAAACCAGCCAATGAGTGACAAGGCAGTACAAGGGAAAGTAGAGTGCAAGAAATGCGGTATTGCAGTGGTATTGCCTTCTTTGGGGATTTGGAATGGATGGCAAAGCAGTAAATGGGATCCTAGAAAGTGGAAAGTAAATTAATTGATAAACAAAATGTCAAGACATTACCAAGTACTGAGAGGTTCTTGATTCGACCAAGATGGTATTGGGAGCCGGGATTTTGATGAGATTTCCTGTTTTGGCAAATTCTCATTTCAGCCCTATTTGAGACCCTGAGTAATCATACTCCTAACAAGTGGAGAGAATGGCGAGACTTCTCACTGAGTTTTCTGAAGGCTGAGGGGAGGCGAGTCTTCCTCATGGAGCAGACAACAGGGAACCACCTCTTCCCCATTCCGTTATAATAATAATAATTTATTACATCCGAAGCCAAAAATTCACAAACAACAAAATTCCATTCCCTGTTGGAAGGTACCTACCCTCCCAGTAGGTGGCAGCAGAGTGAAACGGTTAGGCTGAGAAATTGGAAGGTGAGTCTTTGGGGGAATCTTTTGTGTCCTCCCCCTTTCTATTCCCCAAACCGTGGCCCTCCCAGTCTCAAGTGATCTAAAATGAAGGAATTAAGTCTCTCATGCTCCTTGTGCTGCTAGTGGGCCAAATGTTTATATAGGAGAAACTGAGGGGCAGTGCAAGGAAGTGGCAATGCCCAGCTTGCTCAGGGCTGCTTCGGGTGGCCATACCTCCCCTTTAAAAGAGAATGCTTATGAAAAATACATGTTGCAGGGCTGCAATTGAACCAATGCAGCCCTGCACCATGTATTTTTGTATAAACCTCCTCTGTTAAAGAGGAGGTATGGTAACCCTAGGGCTGCTCCATGGGAACAGACAGCAGAAGGGAGATTTTCCTCGGTGACCTTTATGTGTTTGACACCTTCCCAGGCCTTGCTAGTTTGGGTGCTTAGCACTTACTGAAAACCACGGCCCTTCAGGATCTCAAAAAGAGGAAGAGGCAGAAGCCCCACCCCAGAAATCCCCCTCCCTCTGGTGCTGCAGCTTTCCTGCTCCTCACAGATGCAGTCTCGCTGGACATGTTTCTCTGGGTAGGGAAGAAGGACTGGCCAGGTCTGCAAGCACGCTATGTAAGACTGGCCCAGCTGCATTGCATGTCCTTTATTTCTTTTGGGGGAGGGTGAGAAAACAAAACAGACTACATGCTCACAAGCACCCTCTGCAGGAGCAGGAGGAGTACAGCACAGTTGCAGCTTCCCTGCTGCTTCCAGCCTCTGCAGATTCATAGGCAGTAGCCTCCCTCCAAATTGTGCCCAGGGTCCCATTTAAGGTATATTAAGTGGAGCATCCAAAACCACACACCACTTTTATCCCACGAGTCCTAACATCTAGTCTCCAATCATAATGGTTGTGTAGGCCCCTGTCCAGCTCTTGCTGCGGTCAACAGGATGCTTTTCATTAACTTCAATGGGATTTGGGTCCAATCTCCAACAAAGCCAATAATGTAACCCCCTGCTGGTCCATGACATTTCATGAAGCTGCAGCTTTCCCCACCCTCAGCCATCTGTGGTATAAACAGGTTTGTTCCCCCTCTAGGAATGGATGCTGCCAAGGGTGAGCAGCGAAATGCTAAGAATGTGTTGATGGTGTGTATGAACCAAGATGTCAAATGCAGGCAAAGGAGACAGTTTGAGACTGCTTCCATCAGACCCCGTGAGCATTTTCCCCATGCGCTTTTCATATGAAAACTTTCAGAAAACATTGTGGTTTTGGGGGTTGGGGCTGCGAAGGAGTTAGCAAAATATCTGAAACCCGTGTCAGTTTTGTGTGAAGTGTCAAAACAGAGTCTGTGGGTTGAACCCTTTGATGTGACGGGGATGCAAAAACTCAACTGCCTTCCAGTGAGTCAGTGAAGAAGCCTTGTGCTGGCTCCTGCACAGGCTCACGTGTGACCCCCAGCAGAGGTGAGCTGCTTTAGTTCCCCGTGAAACACAGACCCCACCCAGCTATGGGGACAAATGCGGATGTCTTTCTGTCTGCAAGTAATCTTGCATGTTCATGATTTATCACAGAACTGGAAGAGTCAGTGAGTTCAGTCCCCTGTGTGGGGCAGATGTTGCCATACCTAAACCATCCCAGACTTATGTTCATCCAGCCTCTTCTTAAAAACCTCAAGTGATGGAGAATCCACAGCTTCTAGATAGCCTGCTCTATTGTCCAACTGTCCTTAAGTCAGGAAGTTTCCTCTGAGGTTCAGTCTAACTCTGCTTTCAGCTTGTACCCACTGCCTCTTGTCCTGACCTCCATAGCAAGGGAGGAAAATGGTTCTCTATCTTTTCTTATGGCAGCCTCTCAAATATTTGTTGACTATTATCATATCCACACTCCTCCCCTTGGTCATCTTTTCTCCATGCTCCTTCCCATACCCAGCTCCTTCTCTCTCTCCTCATATGTTTTGTATTCCANCTGTTTCATCCCCTGACCCTCCCCCTACTGGACAAGCCCCGTATTAAGCTTGCAGGACTTGAAATGGGCTTTTACTTGTGACTGTTGCACAATCCAACATTAATTTGGATTGTGCAACTTCTGTGCGGCCCTGTGCAAGCTTTCAAAGTGGTCCCCGGGAGGGAAAGGGTTCCCCACCCCTGCCTTAAATTGAGGTGCCCCAAACTAACACAGTACTCCTGTTGGGGTCTAATCAGAGCTGAATAAAGTGGCACAGAGATGTTCCGTGTTTTGCACACAATGCAGCCAAAAATGACATTTGCTGCCTTTGCAACAGAATCACACTGCTGACTCTTCAGTCTGTGATCCACGAATATCGCCAGATCTTTCTCTGTAGTGTTCTCATGTTATTATGGACATGACTTCTAGGTATGTGTGTATACAATTTATGTGTACTTGTGTGATAAAACGTAGCTCTGATTCAACTCAATATGAATTGTCCGAATTTGGATGATCTGTATTGATAAGACTCCATACGAATCTACGGGGGGATATGAACAAACATTAGGTTTGTATTAGGTGGGCAGGGGTCCAGGGGAGGGAGAGCTGGGGGTAGAGGGGCTGGGAAGTGGTGGGGATGGAGGAAGGGGTTGTTGCTTTACTAACCTTTCCTGTAGGCTCTGGAGTTCGAACTGGCGGCCTGCGGTGTGGCCTTCTCAGGCCACGCCAGGAAGAAAATACAATAGAAAATGCACATACGCACAAAATGGCTACCATGGCTGTTGGGCGCATTTATTTATTTAAATAGTTTTCTATCCCGCCACTCCTGCTCCAGGCAGCCTGAGGTCGCACACATTGTAAAAACACATAAGATCCACAACACAATAAAAGAGAAGGAAAACAGACACACACCCCCACCTACACCCCATCTCCCTCGCCAAAAGCCAGGTGGAACAGCCAGGTCTTACTCATACTCTGGAAGAAAGGGAGGTTCGGGGCCAACCGGGCCTCAGCCGGGAGGGAGTTCCACAGCCATGGTGCGGCCACCGAGAACACCCTCTCCATAGTGGGCACCCCAGGCTACACGGGGGACCTCAAGAAGGGCGCTCCCAGCGGATGGTAGACGTCACTCCAGGGCACAGGGAGTGAGGTGATCCTGCAGGTAAGTAGGGCCAAGGCTGTCTAGGTCTTTATAGGTCAAAACCAATACCTTGAATCAGGCCTGGAAGACTATCGGCAGCCAGTGCGGAGCCCAGAGCACTGGCGTAATGTGTTCACAGCGGCCCGACCCCACAAGGAGACGGGCCGTTGCATTCTGCACTAGCTGAAGTCTCCGAACAGTCGCTATGGGTAGCCGCATGTAGAACAAGTTGCAATAGTCCAATCTCGGGTAGTAAAAGCATGGATGATAGCAGCAAGGAGACTGAGCATGCAGGTGCAGAACGACCACGGTGGCCATTTTTTTTGCACATGTGCATTTATTTTCTATTGTATCTTTTTCCTGGTGCGGCCTGAGAGAGCCCCATGGGCAGCCGTTTCCCCCGCCCCCCCCATAGCCTGGAGGAAAGGGAAGTAAAGCAACTACGCCCCCCTCTGCCTCCCCCAGACCCCTGGCCACCCAGCCCATCGCCCGCTGCAGCCCTCAGGGCTGGGGTGGGTGATGGGCCTGGCAGGCAGAGGTATAGGGAAGGCAGAGCTGGGGGCAGACATGGATTTAGGCCCATATTGCTTGGATCCAAATCTGAGCAATACAAACCTAAATCCAAACAAATTCTGGTTCAGTTTGGGTTAGAACCAAATCAGAATTTCCATCCCTAATAGGAATACTCTAAGCTATTTCTCCCACCTATGTAATAGTGACTTTGAAGGGTACTAACCTTAAAATATCTGAAAGCCTGTTTCTGTATCCCAAACAAGACTGACTTAAAATTAAATTTAAAATATGCTGTTATTTTTATTTAATTTTATTCCCAGGACTACATTCTGGCGAGGAAATCCTGAAATGCTAGAATCAGTGTAACGTGCATCTAGATTTGGTGTACCCCAGAACTTGAGATCCGTTATCAATTTATTTGCCATCTTCATAACAGTGTCTCTGCCTGTCTTGGACATTAAGGGATGTATCCTGTTAATGAATATATTAATGGATGCAAAATTAAACCCTGGAACTGATTGCTGGGGGATGTTTTGATGGCCAATAGCGTAACTGGCTTCAGTTAAGAATTAGATAAATTCTTAGAGGATAATTTAATAAATAGTTTATTAGTCAAGGTGGCCAGGGGAATGAGACTCCTGATTGTCAGGGGCTGGAGGTGAACAGCAGGGAATGGACCTCCTCATTCTCACCTGTTGTACACTTCTCTGGTGCAATCAATGTTGGCTACTGCTGGAGACCTGAGCTGAATAGCAAAAAAATGATCTGTGGTTAATATCCTGTATTCTGTCTAGTTAGGTGGTTATTCGATAACAATCTGTTTTTTGCAGAAGTTAATAATCACAGATAATATCACGAAAGTTAACAGGTTTACCGAATTACCGTTGTATTACCACTGTACTGTGTAACCAAATGTTATTTACTACTCTAAAGCAGGAGGAAGGGAGTAATGTTACACCCCTTGTCTCGCCCTCTGTTCCCCTTCCTTTGTCGTCGTCCCTCCCACCCCCCATCTCTCAGATTGTAAGCCCTAGGGCAGAGACCTTGTCTATTCCATTACTTTGTAAAGCGCCAGGTACATTGCTGGTGCTATATAAATGCTTGCTAATAATAATAATAATAATAATTAATAACAGACAAATGATAATATGGTAAATGGTAATGTGTAGTATCTCTGTAAATTGGTATTCTGGATAACCAGCTGAAAACTAACCAGATACCATTTGGTATCTGGGCCTTTCTGGATACTACAAATCTGGTTTGGATACTAAATAGCAGTGGTTATTCATTTTGGCTCTCACTGAGACAGGATGCTGGGCTAGATGAACCACTGGTCTACTCAATATGGCATTTCTAATGTTCTTACCGTAAACCACTTTGGTGACCCAAGGAAAGAGCAGTATGTTTGGGAAAGCAGAGGAAGGTGATTATATTACATAATATTACACAAGGAAACTGTTGGCAGAACCAGCAATTGATCCTGTTTTTCTCCATTCCAACTAGTGCCTCAACCACAGCAGCAAACTTCTCTCCAGTTTGTCGATTTTGGAGGTTTGGTGACTACTGGTATATTTGCAACGTTGGTGTGGTACTGTGTTTACTGCCCTGCAGTGGAAATGTGGTCTTTGCCATTTTGTGGACGGAGGAAGGTGTAAAGTATGAACGGATTTTCCCAGTCTATTGGCCAGAGCTTGCTGCTGCTGTTAACATGCGTCACGTGTGTGTGTGTGTGTNGGTATTGCCTTCTTTGGGGATTTGGAATGGATGGCAAAGCAGTAAATGGGATCCTAGAAAGTGGAAAGTAAATTAATTGATAAACAAAATGTCAAGACATTACCAAGTACTGAGAGGTTCTTGATTCGACCAAGATGGTATTGGGAGCCGGGAATTTGATGAGATTTCCTGTTTTGGCAAATTCTCATTTCAGCCCTATTTGAGACCCTGAGTAATCATACTCCTAACAAGTGGAGAGAATGGCAAGACTTCTCACTCTGAGTTTTCTGAAGGCTGAGGGGAGGCGAGTCTTCCTCATGGAGCAGACAACAGGGAACCACCTCTTCCCCATTCCCTGTTATAATAATAATAATTTATTACATCCGAAGCCAAAAATTCACAAACAAACATTATTCCATTCCCTGTTGGAAGGTACCTACCCTCCCAGTAGGTGGCAGCAGAGTGAAACGGTTAGGCTGAGAAATTGGAAGGTGAGTCTTTGGGGGAATCTTTTGTGTCCTCCCCCTTTCTATTCCCCAAACCGTGGCCCTCCCAGTCTCAAGTGATCTAAAATGAAGGAATTAAGTCTCTCATGCTCCTTGTGCTGCTAGTGGGCCAAATGTTTATATAGGAGAAACTGAGGGGCAGTGCAAGGAAGTGGCAATGCCCAGCTTGCTCAGGGCTGCTTCGGGTGGCCATACCTCCCCTTTAAAAGAGAATGCTTATGAAAAATACATGTTGCAGGGCTGCAATTGAACCAATGCAGCCCTGCACCATGTATTTTTGTATAAACCTCCTCTGTTAAAGAGGAGGTATGGTAACCCTAGGGCTGCTCCATGGGAACACACAGCAGAAGGGAGATTTTCCTCGGTGACCTTTATGTGTTTGACACCTTCCCAGGCCTTGCTAGTTTGGGTGCTTAGCACTTACTGAAAACCACGGCCCTTCAGGATCTCAAAAAGAGGAAGAGGCAGAAGCCCCACCCCAGAAATCCTCCTTCCTCTGCCCTCTGGTGCTGCAGCTTTCCTGCTCCTCACAGATGCAGTCTCGCTGGACATGTTTCTCTGGGTAGGGAAGAAGGACTGGCCAGGTCTGCAAGCACGCTATGTAAGACTGGCCCAGCTGCATTGCATGTCCTTTATTTCTTTTGGGGGAGGGTGAGAAAACAAAACAGACTACATGCTCACAAGCACCCTCTGCAGGAGCAGGAGGAGTACAGCACAGTTGCAGCTTCCCTGCTGCTTCCAGCCTCTGCAGATTCATAGGCAGTAGCCTCCCTCCAAATTGTGCCCAGGGTCCCATTTAAGGTATATTAAGTGGAGCATCCAAAACCACACACCACTTTTATCCCACGAGTCCTAACATCTAGTCTCCAATCATAATGGTTGTGTAGGCCCCTGTCCAGCTCTTGCTGCGGTCAACAGGATGCTTTTCATTAACTTCAATGGGATTTGGGTCCAATCTCCAACAAAGCCAATAATGTAACCCCCTGCTGGTCCATGACATTTCATGAAGCTGCAGCTTTCCCCACCCTCAGCCATCTGTGGTATAAACAGGTTTGTTCCCCCTCTAGGAATGGATGCTGCCAAGGGTGAGCAGCGAAATGCTAAGAATGTGTTGATGGTGTGTATGAACCAAGAAGTCAAATGCAGGCAAAGGAGACAGAAGGAGACAGTTTGAGACTGCTTCCATCAGACCCCGTGAGCATTTTCCCCATGCGCTTTTCATATGAAAACTTTCAGAAAACATTGTGGTTTTGGGGGTTGGGGCTGCGAAGGAGTTAGCAAAATATCTGAAACCCGTGTCAGTTTTGTGTGAAGTGTCAAAACAGAGGCTGTGGGTTGAACCCTTTGATGTGACGGGGATGCAAAAACTCAACTGCCTTCCAGTGAGTCAGTGAAGAAGCCTTGTGCTGGCTCCTGCACAGGCTCACGTGTGACCCCCAGCAGAGGTGAGCTGCTTTAGTTCCCCGTGAAACACAGACCCCACCCAGCTATGGGGACAAATGCGGATGTCTTTCTGTCTGCAAGTAATCTTGCATGTTCATGATTTATCACAGAACTGGAAGAGTCAGTGAGTTCAGTCCCCTGTGTGGGGCAGATGTTGCCATACCTAAACCATCCCAGACTTATGTTCATCCAGCCTCTTCTTAAAAACCTCAAGTGATGGAGAATCCACAGCTTCTAGATAGCCTTCTCTATTGTCCAACTGTCCTTAAGTCAGGAAGTTTCCTCTGAGGTTCAGTCTAACTCTGCTTTCAGCTTGTACCCACTGCCTCTTGTCCTGACCTCCATAGCAAGGGAGGAAAATGGTTCTCTATCTTTTCTTATGGCAGCCTCTCAAATATTTGTTGACTATTATCATATCCACACTCCTCCCCTTGGTCATCTTTTCTCCATGCTCCTTCCCATACCCAGCTCCTTCTCTCTCTCCTCATATGTTTTGTATTCCAAGCCTTTCTCATCTTTGTTGCTCTCCACTATACTCTCTCCAACTTTTCTATGTCTTTAAATCAGGGGTGGGTGAACCTCAATTCTGAGGGGTCAAATGCACCCCGCGGCAAGTTTTTATGTGGCCCCTTTCCACTTCCTGAATCTGGCTCTTGGATCCCGTTCTTACCTCCAATCACTGAAGAAGTGAGCTCAAGGGGAAGGGAGCAGCGATGAGGTCATGCAAACAAGGATAGATGACAGTTCCATGGCACAGATCCATGATTTGGGTGTTCCTTTCCTTGAGTGCATCCCTTAAGTATTGTAGAGTTAGCTTTCTATTGAATAACACACAGCAGAAGTTTCTTCAAAACAGAACTTTACTAAGAACGCAGAAGACATGCTTCCATACTGCATAGACTGCATGGGACAAGATAGAGGACAGAGNTGGCCCTTATAGTCATGGGGGAACACTTGACAACGGACTCCTTTATAAGCTCAGAAACCAAATGGGAAGAACTCAAAATCAATGGTTAATTTTTAAAGGTCTCATGATTTTTTGAGTCAGTCTCACAATTTGTTTGAGGTTTGGAGTAGACTAGTAATGTTTTAGTCCTCAGACTCGGCTGTACTTGAAGCAGTGAAGTACATGCTGCTTTTCTCACCCATCTGCCGTTCTTGTACCTAGATGTGTATTTCAAGCTCTCTTTTCTCTGAAGATGCTGTTAGGAGAAGGAATTGCTGTGTCAACACGTGGGTGGTGGTGAGAACAGAGCCTGACTCATGCATGGCGGGAGCATTCCACTCCAGGTTCAAAAGGGGTGTGTGTGTGTGTGTGTGTGTGTGTTTAAAGGCACCCCTGCAAATAAGTCATGTGTAAATAAAACGTGTAAAAGGGACAAGCAAGTGTATGTCTCAAAGGATGCAGTCACCTTTGCCTATGATGACCAGAGTGCATGCTGTTTCCCAGAATGCACTGTTTTGGGCTCCTTCCACAGCTGTCTCTCCCCAGTCAAGTTTGAGGCTGGCATAGCTAAGGCTGGGCTGAGGGTGGAGTTTAATCCTCTTATGAAACCTCAGCTCTAATGTTTCACACAAGTGCCACTCAGTGCCCTTGCTGTGTGTGCGAGAAGCCTATAACAGGAAACTGAGAGATGCGGGTGTTTCTGAAACTGCATTTGTAAATTGCCCTATAAGCGTCTGATCTGATGTTCTAATAAAAAGTGCTAATCATCCGCCTCTCCCAGTGTCATGAAGTTCATCCTTGAGGCTTTTCTAGCCTTACGGGAAGCCATTCACTGTAGCTTCAGCTAGAAGTAGAAGATACAAGATAAGTAGAGGGGCGCTTAAGGGCATACATGACACGATCAGCTTTTTGCAAAGGCATCACGCATAACTGGAAGCCATTGCAGCATGTACTGCTGATGAAAGATATAAATATTTTATCCCACATCTATGAATGTAATACAATGATTGCATTATAACCTTTGTCTTAGCATCTTGATGGTTATTGCTTCCATGTGTGAGGCGCTGAAATCCTGGCACGCAGTGGTGGCTGGCCACCCAGGGCGTTTGGGGCAGAGCCCCCCCCCCCAAAGCGCCGCCAAGGAACAGCCACCGCTGCTTGCATATTTTTTTTTTTTAAAAAGCCCCGCTGGCTGCTGCTGCAGCTTTGACAGTGCTGCAGGCAGCAGCCTCTGACTTTGCTTCAGAGGCTGAGCTCCTCAGTCCACAGCATGTATAGGATGTGCTGTGGAGGGAGGGGCTAGCCTTTCCATTGAGCCCTATGGGCTCAAGGAAAGCTCTAACCAGGGTGTTTGCTGAAACAGCCCTGGCGAGATCCCTAGGGTCGGGGGACTCAGGCAGGGACCAGCGCGCATGCACCCTACTCCCTGCCTCACATGCTCAACATGACTGCCACTGCCAGCGTGCTGTTGGAGAGCTCAGCTCTCCAACATCGCGCTGCCAGCCCAGCTGCTTCCCTGCTGCTGCCCCTTGCCGCTCCCCCCCATCTGCTGCTCAGAGTGGCGGGGAGGAGCAGCAAGACAGGGAAGGGTTTTTTTGTTTTGGTTTTTTAAAAAAAATATTCAATTGCCCACACATCCTGCCTCCACAGAGGAGAGCAGGACACA
>QEPC01008150.1:15148-25370 GCA_003113815.1 Sphenodon punctatus | reverse complement strand
ACTTGAAAACTGAAAGTGAAAGCAGTCAGTCTTGGCATGTTGTCACCCTCTGGTTTCTCACATCCACAGCTCACAGTGATGTACTGGCAGGTGGCAGCAAAGTTTATTGGGCTCTCACACTGTGTGGTTGTAGAAATTCCTCTCGGTTTGCATAAACCCCCAGTCAAACATGCGCCTCTTGTATCCCCTCTTTAGCATCTTCTGCATTACCATCCATTTGGGGTGGAAAACATCCCCACTCACAAGGGCGTTTTGTGCTCCTCTGAGAGTCCAAACCTTGCATGGGGCAACAAGCTCTCCTTCAGTCAGTTCACATTCCCTGTACACCGGGTCACTTATTTCCCCAAAGAGAGATTAATTTCTGCCATCTGATCGAGGCACTCCCAGTGGCCTTATGGGTATCCTCTTGCTGTCATCAGGGCAGTGATGAGAAAAAACAACAGGGAAGGTCCAGCCTCCACTTCCAGAAAAGTCATGATCTCGTTCACATCCTGCTGTCTCATTTTTTCTGGGGCTCCCACTCTTCCATCTGCTAAACTGGGAACTGCAGCAGGGTTGTGAGGTGACTTTACTCTATCATGCATACATAGAATCTTATTGTGTGCATATGCCACCCTATGAGCGCATAGGCTGCTTCAGAGGATGCATCTGACAGTTCTCTCTGTACATCAGACCTCACCCAAATGTCAGCAAAGGCCAAGGTATCCATCAGCCCCCAACTTCTCTGGGCCCCTTACCCCGGTGGACCACAACACCCACAGAAAAAGCTGAAGCCATTTGGCTTTCCTGGGCAAACAATCCACAGCAATAGTTTTCTATGGTGTTATGACCCCTCATGCTTGTTGCAATCAAAAACTGTTACTTTCAAAAGATATGAAATGACAGGAGTAGCTTTTAACCAATGGGCAGCTTTGCTCCCAGATACATTCCAAATACAATGACCTTCACTGCCTTGCAGATCCTCCCACCTTCACATTTCTTAACATATAGTCGTTTCACCCCCCATCCCAATTAAAAAATTCCATGCTTCCATAGTGCTAACCTCTGTAACATTTTTAGATGAGTTGGCATGTGCTTGTGACAAAAATGTCTATGTAGTATAATAGCCACCTGCATTGGCAGTGTTGGTGCAGCAACACACACACATGCTATCAGGCATAAGCATCTGATGCTGACCGATGAAGGCGCGATCCCTTTAAGAACTCTTCAGAGTAGAAACAATCAAGGAAACAAGTCTCAGCTGGCTACAATATCAGCAACTTACTTAAGCCTGGGGAAGCCTATAGTTCACTGCCAGTGATTGAGCTCATACTCAGAGTGTAGACTGGCTGCTCTGATCTTCTAGTCCTGTGACCCTGCAGATCTCTGTCAGTTAAGTGTCCTGTGCTTTGAGAGTTTCTTGTATATTGCATTCATATTTCCCCATTAAGGTTGCTGTCTCTGCTCCCCTTGTGCCAAGTTTCCCTCCAATTCTCTTGGGTTCGCAGCAAGCCTTGCCCTTCCCAACTCTCTGCCCTTTATGAATTAGCTTACTAGCCCTAGTGAATCCTTTCCCCCCCTCTCCCTTCTTCATTCCCTGGGCCTTCCTAGTGTTCTTTCATTCTCCTGAAGGTTTGTCCCCCACACAACCTGCACTCCTAGTTCCTGGGACTTAAAGGGTGTGTTAGCTTGTGTGTGTTAGGACTGGAGAATTTCCCCCCTCCTGTTGGGGTTCCTTTTGCCACTTGGACAGGGTTCTGAGGCCTCCCCAATGATGAGGATTGGCTTTGCCTGAATCAGGCTGCTGTTTTCCATCCAGAGGGCAATCTTTCGCCACAGGGGCACCTTCAAGGGGAATATTGCAGTCCTCGAGGGATGTGGCCTCCAGTTATCCCTCCATACTCTGACACACACCCAACATAAGCTTTGCAAAAACTTTTTCAACCAATAAATGTCTTGTAACCAATAGCAGCTCATGCTTGGCGAGCAGCCAATCCTGTAAGGACACGTGACTAATAGTGGTCAATAGCTGCTCAAGTGTGGTACACAGCCAAATCTAGCTAGGCAACCATCCAGCTCTTTAAGCTGTTCAAAACATTTGTCATGTGGTCTTCAGAGTTCATGGATACCATAGCCACAGCCATGGAGATGCATGCCGAGAACTTCCTTGTGCTTGTTATCACACACCAGACCTTTCTTGCTGTTGCTGAGCAGAACCTACAAGCGACCAAACAGATCCAAGTCCTCTGCTGTCATTGGCATGATGTGATGTCAAAGTAAAGAAATGCCCTTGCTTGATCTCTGGCTAAGATAGTGGAGCACACCACAAGGCAGAGGCAGCTACTGCTTCGGTGTCATGCACTTGCCTACCTCCAGCAACAACAAACAGTGGTGGGGAAGATCAAAGATGTGGAAAGGCAGCTGATGCATGCAGAGAGATACCTGTCAGAGACATGGCTTCAATCACTGACACCATGTGAAGAGCTGTGCCCACTGAAAGACTGGTCTGGGTGAAAGAGAAAAGCACAGACTGGTGGGAAAACATACTGTCCTTGTCAGAGATACTCAGTGGGTCACAAACCTCAAGGTTTCCCATCTCCTCAGCCTGAAAATAACTGAGATCCTCAGGCCTGACTGGAGTAACAAAGCATGTTGATGTGATCACCCATTATGGTGGAGAAGCATGTTGCCATTACCATCTGGAAGCTTGCCGCTCCCAACTCCTGTTGCTCTGTTGGACAGCAATTTAGCATTGGAACCTCTGTGGTGGGCACCATACTAATGGAGGTTTGCACAGCAATTGTGGAAGTGCTTACTGGACCGGGTGGTGAAGTTGGCTGCCCCTGAGGAGGTAATTGAGGGCTTTCGGCTGGAGGGGTTCCAGAACTGTGTAGGGGCGACTGATGGGAGCTATATTGCCATCATCTTCCCACCTCATAGCAAGGACAACTACCTGAACTGGAAGGGTTTTTTCTCTGTGGTTCTCCGGGCCATAGTGGGCCACCATGCCTGGTTCATGGATGTGCTGTCTGGGTGGTCTGGGAAGAACCATGACACCTGTGTCTTCTAACAGTCCTCCTTCTTTGGCCACATGTACATAGGAGACTTTGAACTCTCCACTGAAACATGCACTGAGGGGTGCTCATGAGGACTGTTCTTGGGGATGTAGCCTACTTCCTGTAGTCTTGGTTCATGAAGGCATACAGCATTGCCAACATCCCTGGAGCAAAGGTACTTTAACCAGCAGCTAAGTGTCGCCCACTCTATTATAGAGAGAGCTTTGGGGCTATTAAGGCAACTCTGGAGATCAACTGCAGCCAAAATTGATTTCCAGGTAGAGGCCGCTCCACTTCTAACTACCACTGCCTGTGTTTCCCTTAACATCTGCGAGACCGGCAATTGGGGAATCACATACCAGTTATCTCTGGTGAGCCAGTGCCCCTGTTCGGGACCAGCTGAACAGAGTGGAGCAGCGCATAACTGAAGAGTTCCTGGACGTCTTATGCTGGCAAATCAACCACAATGCTAGCCCCAACACCCACCATTAGTGACAGTTTTGAGCATCACCAAACTGTTTCAAATTATCTTTTTGTGATATCAATAAAGCCTTTAAAAATGTTTCCTGTATGTTACTGTGTTTTCCTCTGCCCACCTGGCGCCACCCTAGCACTGGGATGGCATACTTTACCTCCTTGCCCACCCTCCCCTGTGTTATTTCCCACCAGCCAGCCTTTACCTGGGAGTTCCCTATTGGAATTCGCAGATTAGTTGACTGCAGCCCTAAACTGCTGTATTTCCCATTGGCGTTCACAGGCTAGCCAGGTCTGGGAATGGCAATAGGAAGCACAGAGGCACAGGCGTGCAGCTGCCTACTCTGTGACTGACTAGCACCTGACCTTTGCCTGTGGCTTTCCCCTGGTAGTTCCCTCTGCACCTGGGTATTTCCCCACTGGGCTACTCTGCCCTCCCACCCTCAAGTGCATGGCCAGTGGGCTCTCCACCCCCTGTTCTTGGTGCACCTGTCACTCCCTTTCCTTTTCAATCCCCAGCTCCCAAAGTGATGTATCACTATGCCATACTGCCATTATCCATGCCCCCTCCTTTCCCAAACTTCCCTCCTTTCTCAGAAGAAGCATGGAAACCATGAATTATGAAAAACTAAATAACTTTATTATTATTATTATTTTTAAATTAAACTATTTCTTCTTGTACCTGCCCCTTTGGGGGGCAGCTGGGCACACTTGCTTGGGTGGTGGGACTGGTGGGGGGAATTTTCCTGATCCTCCTCCTGTGCATCCAGTTGTGGAGGAGTATTCACAAGAGGCATGCAGGAATGATTGGCGGCAGGGGAGAGACAAGTCTGGCCCCGAAACTGTTCCCTGATGTGAGCACAGTGTGGAGGGGGCTCAGATGCTTTCCCTGGGAGGAGGAGTGGTGGTGGTGTGGGAGAACAAGGGCAGGCAGGCAGGTTCCACATAGGGGGTGTGAATGGCTGATGGGGGTTAAGAAATATCACCTGCCCCTGAGCAACAATGCTCACGGCAGTGGCAGCAACATACGCGAGTAGGGATCTCTGGAGCTGAATGCACTGGGACAGGTTGCTTTGTGTCTGTCTGTGCCCACATCTCACTCATCTCCTTGCTCACCTTCTTGATCATACTGTCTGCTCAAACTGCTGACAGAGGTGGGCCCAGTGGCTGTTTTCCCACTGGCAGTCCAGGGTAGGCCCTGGCAACAAAGGCCCTTGTGTTCACCGTTCTGCCACATCAGCTGCCTGTGCTCCCTGGCCATGCTGTTAATGGCATCACAGATCTTTTTTGCCCACCACGAGGTCTTCCCAAGCAGCATCCTTGCCAAATCCTTCCTGTGCCACAAGTTGTGGACCTGCAGGTCCTGGTTCCACTTGGTGCTTGTGGCTGGGGGTTCCATCCTTGCCTGTTGTGCTGGAAGATGTGTAGCAAGGCAACAAGAAAAGCCATTCGTTTGGACTGCCCTACTGATGAAGAAAACCCCAATAAGTCTGTTTGCCCTGTAGTACCCTCTGCCATCTTAGACAATATTAAGATGCTATAACCTGTAGTTACCCCGCCATGCTAGGAATGCTTGCTTCACCCTTAAAATTAGACAGGCTCTGCTTCTCCTCAGATAGATAAGCCCCACCTTTGAAGATTAATTTGCTTACAGGGAGGACTTCTATAGCTCAAGAATGCACCTGGTTTCAGTCTAGATAACGACCCTCACTTAGAAGTGAACTGTCTTTTCCTTAAATAATGAGTTTGTGAGTTATGCTGTCATGGTCGTCTACTGTGCCGTTGCGGCAACCCATGTATGGGATTTCCGCCCAAGGATTTCTGTATAAGAATATAGTGCTCTTTGTTGTGGTGTGCTCAGGATCTGTTGATCCTGGAGGCCCGCAGTGCTGTGATATCTGCTGAATAAAGAGCTCATCTGTTTATATCTGCTGGCAGCCTCCTCGTCTCGATATTTTACCCACGGAATTCCACATCACTATCCACCTTCCCACCCCAGTGTTTCAGGATCCAGCCAACCTAAAAGGAAGAGAGAATGAGTCCTGGGTCAGTTGCTGCAGTGGGATCCCAGCACCGCACAGTTCTCCTCCTCCTGTGATCACTGTAGAGGAGGGGAAGAACATACAGAAATCAACCACCGCCATTCGTGTAATCTCCCTTCCCCCAGCCACCATTTTGGCTTCTCACTGGCTTCCATTTTTGCTCTCTTCCACTAGCCTGTTAGCCTGTCACGATGTCTTCCCATTAACTTCCCATGCCTACCGTTCCCATCCTGTGGAGTGGTTTCCCGGCAATTTCCCTGCTGCTGCTCCTCTGCATGCTCCTGGCTACCTTGGTGGAATCCAAGCATATGACCAAGGGGCTCTGTCCTGTTTACATGAGCAGGATCAAAAGTTGCATCATGGGATGACCCCATAGTGAGGAATCAAGGGGGGATCCTAAGACTGTTCATTTGGACTGAAAGGAACACTGAAGGACCATAGTTGTGGATGAGGATTCCTTTGCGGTAGGCATGGCTACATATCCAAGGGTTTAAAGCCTAAATATTTTGTTGTAGTTTGGATATATATCCCTTTGACAAACAGAGGATAACTAAGTAGGCAATGGCACTTGCAGCCAAGAGGCAGTTTTTAAAAATGCAGACTATCTACAGCTTTTGGATGTGCAATAGACAGGGGCCTGATTTTCCCATGGAATTAAAAAAATAATAATCTGCGGGAGTGTACGGGCCTGCAGGCTTGATTCCGCAGGTCTCTCCCCCCCACTCATTGTGATGGGGAGCGTTACCACTTTGCCTACCCACCCCCCTCTCTTGCTCCCTCCCTTCCCACCCACCCAACTCTCACCCATGGCCAACTTGCCAGCAGCAGCAGCAGAATGAACTCCCCGGGTGGGCGATGGCAACCTGCTCTTTCTGAAGATTCAGGCCAGGGCCTGGGAGTGCCTGCTGCCTGCCCCCCGGCCAGACACCGGTGCTCAGAGGCAGCTGTGGCGGGAACTTCTGAGTTAGCCACCACAGCTGGTGACCTTAAAGCCTGGAATTCGGGTGCATGCGTGCCATCTTTTCTCCCTGGAGGTATGCTGGGAGTTGTAGTTCAGGATGCCTCCAGGGAGAAAAGATGGCAAGCATGCGCCTGAACTCCAGAGGAGTCCCAAATGTAAGAGATGGTATTTTTTATTGGGCCATATTAAAAGATATGAACTATTTTGTCTCCATGTTTGAGATGGAGAGAAAGCTTTGATGCTTCAGATTAATTGAGCAGGAAACAGGATTATTGGCGTTTCTGCTTGTACCTATATTGAATTATTTGTTGGTGTTTCTTGAGCTGGAATATTCAGAAGACAGTTGTGCTTTTCCTCTCCTTAATCTGTTAGGTGACCCGGCTCTTGTAGCATTTGATTCTATAAGTATACATAGCTCCTTGTCTGATTCATTTAATGCAATTGTGCATCTTGTCCAAAGCCCAGTTAGGTCAACAGTTATTTTTCGGTTGACTTCAATAGACTTTGAATTAGGTTCTGACCTCTCTATGGATCTGCTAAGTGACAGTAAATAGAGCCAAATATTGTTCTCATTTATATTCCTGTAACATTGATTACTGTCAAAAGTGAGAACAGAATCTCTGACCAGGTTTTGAATGTTGATCAAGTCCTAGTGGGAGCGTGCACATGCAAGTACAGCAAGATCCAATGACTGGAAGTTGAAGTTAGAGAAGATCACTAATGAATAAAACAGTTTCTTAGCAAGGAGGGCAGTTAAGCAAATCTGAATCCTAAATCAGGACAGCCCTATTCATTGCAGCCCTTGCATTATGTAATAAGGCAGCTGACAGTCCCCAGGTTGGCGTGCAGCGCAGAACAAACATGTGGGTAAACCTGGACGGGTGGAAAGCTGTTCTACCATCCCCACAGCGGAAGAACTGAACACATGAGCAGGTGTCCAGCCTCACTGCACTCCCAGCACCCCTCTTCCCACCATGACATACAGTCATGGTGAACTGTGGGCAAAAGAAACCACAACTGTGTCTGCCTAGTGCCTGCCCTGCACTCCAAGAGGGCGGGGGCAGAGGCTGGGGAAGCAGTTCCTGGCATCCCTGCCAGCACATGGAGATACCAGCCAACCAGAGGAGTAACCTGATGCCACCCACAGAAAGCTGACTGCAGGGAGCAAAGCTCATACCCTATGGTGAGCAGAGGAATAAAAGGGGAAAGCAGAAGGCAAAAAGGAAAGCAGCTGCATGCGGGTCAAACAACTAGTCCCCTGGCATGCTGCCAATCCAGTCCCTTCAAGCCGCTGCTTAAAGCAGAGGTCACAGATCAGTCACATTGGCATCCCGTAGTGGAATATTCCAACAGGGTCCCAGTGCCAGAGGGTGGGGGGTGCTACCTCCACCAATCAGTCACATTGGTAGCCCATAGCGCAACATTCCAACAGGGGCCTGGGGGGTGGGGAACCTCACTTCCTCCATGAATCAGTGACACTGGCAGCCCATAGCAGAACATTCTAATGGGGTCCTGGCATCTGGAGGGGTGGGAAACCCCATTTCCTCTGTACATTAGCTTAATTTAGTTTATTTATACACACTGGTATAGGCTTCCACCTAGACCATCATTTAAAAATAGAAAAAAAGACTAAACAAAAAAGAAAATATTAAATACCATAAAAATATAAAATCAGTACAATCTAAGAAATGTACAGTGTTACATAAATCATGGTGGCATAATCTCAATTAGTGGAAATTTCCATCTGTATAATTTATAAGTGAACATTGCAAGTCTAGCAATATCAAAGGCCATTTTTAGATGAGCGCGGCGGTGCCCGCGCTTGTTTTCAAAAGAGCTGGCAGTCCGTTCTACACGTGACGCTGCCGCTGAATATCGCTGACCCGGTCAGTTCACAGCTGGAAATGGATGTGCATCGCCTGCACATGTGCGTATTTGGCAGCAGCATCACGTGTAGAACAGACTGCCGGCTCTTTTGAAAAACAAGCGCGGGCGCCGCCACGTTTGTCTAAAAATGGCCAATGTACTTGTGCTGGAAAATAAGTTTTTCAAGATTCAACAAATACCTTTCTTTAGTACAGGCTGCATGAAGAAGAGTATGTCTTAATTCATTAAATAAGGAGCATTCCATCATATAGTGGATAGTATTCCCCACAGCACCAGACTGACATGGGCAAAATCTTAACCTCTAGATAGCCGCAGTCTCCTTCCTGCCAAAACCACAGTCAACATGTATGAAGTCTACATAGTGCAGTTGTCTGTTTCTGGTTAAGCTCAATTAAAAGGTATCATTCCGCTTCCCAATCCGTGTAAACCATAAGGTGTAAAGTGGAGCAATAGGACAATTACAAACCATGGCAAAGTCATCCTGCCGGGAAATATACCTTCGTCTTTGTGACACTAACTTCTTATCACAGGCTGCAAATGTTCTCTCGTGGTCAGTAACATAAAACCCTAACCCACAAAGTGTAAGAGTTCTATCTACAAACACCAGTCAAGGTGATTGTTGTGAAAATTCATGATTATTATCTTCAATGTAACACATTTTGGGGAATCTAGAAGGTGGGAGGGTCAGCATTTTAAACCAGTATCCCAACAATATGTCTGTTAAATAGTCAACAGCACCTTCACACCACCCTCGCATCTTTCACCCCAGCTTCAATTTTGAGGTTAAAGTTCTAGTAAGTAGCGCAAGCATTTATTTTGAGGAATATCAATATCTGAATCCACTGAATATCCCCAAATTTAAACACCATGAAAAGCTTGCAATGCAGCAGGAACAGATGCAAATACATCATGAAATCGCTTGATGGCAGGGGGTGTGCATTTTGTTTTCGTTATTATAACAACGAAAACTAAATATAGATTTTCTGTTTTCATTATTGAATAACAAAAATGAAAGAATATAATAATTTTTTTTTTAAAAAATTGTTTTGTTATTACAAATTAATAGGAAAACCTGAAAAACACATTTTTGGCTATAACTTTTTTTTTTTTTTTAACACCTGATTTTGGTGAAACTTGGCAGTATTATACTCTCAAGGGAAGGCATTCTGTGTGCCAAATGTCAGAGAGATTGGATAAAGGGATACAATTTATATAAGCAGTTGAAATTCTTTATTTTACTTAAATCTGCATACACATTCCTGGCTGTAACGTCTTTGTCTCCCATCTGATTTGAATGAAACGTAGCAAGGTTATACCCCTCCCTAAGAGTACTAAGTCTACAAAATTACGGGTGGGTTGGATAAAAGGTTATTATGTTATAAGCAATTTACTTGTAAATGCATTACTGGCTGTAGCTTTTTTTTGTCTATCTATGGAATTTGGAAGGGATGTATCACAGACCTTCAGATCATCTTTGCTGAGCTGATGTAAAATTTGATAAAGGGTCCAAATTTTATAAACAACTGAAGGTTCCCTCTTGAAGACTTTTGTTGTTCAGGTAAATAGCACATGCAGTACCATTCAGAAACAGGCATGGTAGGGGGGAGAGGGCTGTAGAAGAGTGGGGAGCAGCCCAACAGACTGACAGACACATTCACTGGTCAATTACTGCATGCTTCCACCTTTACTGGAGGCTTCAAGGAGGCATAGAGGGTAGATATAAGTTGCTGTTCTTTGGACCTGCTTTTTGTCTGTGGTTAGTTCTGGCTTTGGTCAGAGCATTTCCTCATACTTTTTTGGCAAGCTTTGTGCGTGTGCGTGCG
>QEPC01008150.1:3348-15048 GCA_003113815.1 Sphenodon punctatus | reverse complement strand
GGTCATTCTCCATGCTACAGAGAACAAAATGTTTCATGAGAAACACAATGTCGGAGGAAAGACTAAACACATTAGCAGTGCTGTCCGTAGAAAAGCAGATGATTAAGGAAATCCCAGATTTCAATCATAGAACAATTGAACTATTTGCTACACAAAAAGAGCATTGGGCACGCTTTCTTTACAAGTGTTGAAACCCTTGGTGAACCCTTTCTAGCCTTGAGTCCAAGGTCTGCTGGTTTGTGTTCATATATTTGTTCCTGCCCCTTTAACTGTTTTATCTGGGTTTAAAATTGATTGGTTTTTATTTTATTGTAGTTTAATGTTTTTCTGAAGTGTTCTGAGTGTCATTGGGAGGGAGGAGTGGTGACTATATAAATAACATTATTGTTTGCTTAGTATTCTGTGTATGGCCTTTTAAATCCATTTTTAATAGCAGTGTTACGTTTGGGTGGCTCAGTCCCCTGACTCACCAGCCCAAAAGCTCACCAGCTGCCACTGCCTCCAGGAGGAGCTAAAATGAAGGGGGACCAAGTGAGATGACAAGGAGGGGGGGCACAGTGGTGATGAGGATTGTTGACCCAGGGCCCAAGTTTGACCAGACTGTACTGCTTCAGCCAGGGAGTAGGTGAGTGGCTGAATTATACTGGAGAGGAGTTAAAATAAGTCAGAACAGGCCACAAGCAGGACCTACTTTGCCTAGACAGGTCTGCCTAACTGTAGCAGGTCTCGGATTGCCTGAGCCAGTGGTAGTACAAGCGAGGGGTGTATGGGGTGGCCACAACAGCCTCACAAAGAGATGGGTTCCCAGAGAGGGAAGATGGACTCTTTTTGACAACACAGTGGAAGACTGGCCTACATATATTGATAGGCTGTAGCGATATTTTGCATTACATGATACCCCTTAAGAAAAGAAAATGCCAGCCTTGATGAATGATGGGGGTGGGGCATATTGCCTGCTGCACAGTTTAACTTCCCCTGAGCAACCATGTACTAAAACATTTGCTGAGATAGTAATGCTGGTATAGGAGCATTCCCCCGCCCCCCAAACATAGCTGAGCATTTCAGGTTCGACCAGAGAACCCAGCAAGAAGGAGAAACAGTAATGGCATAAGGAGCTGCGTTACAACAGCTTGCAGGACACTGTAATTTTGGAGACAATTTACAGATGGCTCTGAGGGACCGGTTGGTCTCTGGCATTCGGGATGACGTAACCCGGAAACATCTGTCCTCAGCCACCCTTACTTTTAAAAGGGCAATGGAGATTACTACTTCCATGGAAACTGTCTCTAGGGAGGCACAAGAGTTTCAAGCAAGGGGCAGGGCTGAACAACCCACTTGCATGTTAGCTTGTTCATCAGAGGTCAGACAGACAGCAGGGTCTCAGGGAAAATGTTTCTGCTGTGGCAGGGAGGACATACTGCTACAAATTGCCATCTCCAACACATAGAATGCTGGTGCTGTGGTAAGAAAGGACATATTCAAACAGTTTGCAAGGCTGCTGCAAAACCTAAAATGCGAGGAGATAGCAAAAGGAATAAGGCAGCCACCAGACACAGTGTGCATGCAGTACAGTCAGATGATGACAGCAGCGAAGATGACACACTAAGCAGGGCATGCCTTGCTATATCTAATGTATGGAAAGAAGATAAAGAACCTATTTGGGTGGCACCAGCTGTAGATGGACCCCCACAAACCCCCCCCCCCACATATGAAATTAGACAGTGGTTCAGGGGTGTCTGTCATTTCGTACAAAGATTTTAAAAAACATTTTGGGTACGCACATTGGAATAACACTGACATTAAACTAAAGACATATACTGGGGAGAAAATTACTTCACTGGGATTACGCACTGTGCAGGTGAAGTACTACGGTCAGAGTCATAAGTTGGACCTGTACATTGTTAGGGCAGGACAGCCAGCACTATTTGCCCAAAGCTGGTTGAGAGAGATTCAACTGGATTGGAAATCTATTAAGGCCCTCCAGATCTCTCAGGGTTCTCAGGCACAGGATGCACAGTTGCAACTGGAAGAGATATTATCGCAAACCTCACCAGTATTTCAAGAGAGTATTGGATGCCTGAGAGGCATCGAAACCAACATTGTCCTAATAGAAGGGGCCAAATCCAAATTTTGCAAGGCTCAACAAGTACCACTGGTGCTCCGAGATGCAGTAACAATTAAACTAGAACGTTGAGAAGGATCTGGTATATTAACCAAGATCGACTGGAGTGAGTGGGCAACTCCCATTGTTCAGATCATGAAGGAAGATGGGACAGCGGAAGATGGGACAGCGAGGATCTGTGGGAATTTTAAGGTGACCGTTAACCCCCTGCGGGCACAACATTATTCATTACCATGTATTTAGGACATATTCTTGTCATTGGCTGGTGGACAAAGGTTTAGCAAATTGGATCTGGCCCAGGCTTACCTCCAGACTTACCTTATGGAGATGGTGGAGGAGTCAAAGAAATTCCTCACCATCAATACAGAAAAGGGGTTGTTCCAGTATAACCGGTTAGTATTTGGAGTCGCATCAGCTCCGGAAATCTGGCAAAGAGCCATGGATCAAGTGCTTCAAGGAATACCTAACTGTAGATGCTACCTAGATGACATCATCATCACGGGATCCTCAGATGAGGATAATTTGGAAATCCTCAAGCATGTTTTCAAGAGATTGGAAGAATATGGCCCTCAGGTGAATCACAGTAAATGTGAATTTTTCAAGGAAGCAGTCATGTATTGTGGACACATCATAAACTGTAAGGGACTACACAAATCACCTGAGAAAGTCAAGGTGGTTTTGAGGGCACCCTACCCTGAAAATATGACCCAGATTAGTTCCTTCTTTGGATTAATTAACCATTATCACAAATACCAGCCTAACCTGGCAACAGCGACTTATCCACTGACCCAGCTATTACAAAAAGGAAAATGCTGGGAATGGACAGAACAATGTGAAAAAGCATTTCAGAAGACAAAGAAATTAGTTACATCAGAACAAGTCTCAACACACTATGACCCAGAGTTACCAATCTCATTGGCATGTGATGCATCAGCGTATGGAATTGGGGCAGTGATTTCACATGTGATGCCAAACCGAGAAAAAAGACCTATTACTTTTGCTTTGAGATGCAAGCGCCCACCAGTCCACCATGATATCCTCCCACCTGCTTGCCATGCCTACGATCCCCACACAGTACCTCTGTGTCCTGGGCCTCCTATGGTTCTTCCCACTCGCCATGCTATCCATCTATGAACACAACAATGAATGACAGCCATGTTGGTGACTGGTACAACCTGGCCGCTCCATCCTATAGCTGGGTTACCTAGCCCCTCCGCCCCCTTTCATTGAATTTACTTACTGCTCCCCTCAGGCTCCANCTATACATTTTGTTTTCTCATTCATTAATAACATTTTTTTTACGACTTAACTGAAATTAAACTGCATATGTGTGGTATGGTGACTGAACAATACTTATATGTGATGAGGAACGTATGCAGTTTAATTTCAGTTAAGTTGTAATTTAAAAAAAATTAATGAATGAGAAAAGAAAAATGTATAGATTGGTTTGATTTTTAATAAAGTTGCTTTAACATATAATTTACTGTTATGTTAACGTTGAGTATAATTTGAAATGCCGCCTTAACTAGGTTTTTAAACCAAAGGTTTCTCATCTAGGTAATTTCCCCTTCTGTTGAAACTTAATAGTTTCATAATCTTAATGCATGAACTGGCCCCAGACACAAGAACACTGCAGGTGCACACAGGCACTCACCCATCCACCTGCATCCTCTGCCTTCCCCCACATGGAGCAACCTATGTTTTCACAGGTTGCTCTGTGCAGGGGTGATAGGTGGACGTGTGTGTTATGCAGGAGCACACACACCACCGCCTTTATATGAGACAGACCCGCTCATGCCCACTCCATGGGCACATCTCGTGTAAAAAAGGCCACACGCTCATCCGCACACACTCTTTCAAATTGATCACACATAGTCATACGCACACACACTTTCAAATTGATCACACACACACACACACACACACACACACACACACACACACACACATGCTCTCACCTCTCATCCTCACACACATTCAAATTGATCACACACTACACACATGCTCTCATCTATCTCTTTCCCTCTCTCTCTCATACACACACACACACACACACACACACACACACTTGCTCTTACCCCCACACAGTAATTCAAACTGATGATCACACAGACAGATTCATTCTCAATCACACACATGCTCTTACCTCACCCCCCCACAAATGATCAATCATACACACTCATTCACACTGTCATCCCTCAAACACTCATTCAAATTGATGAAATCTCTCTCTCTCTCTCTCTGTCTCACACACACACACATGTTGACCAAACACACACACACACACACACCACACATGCTCTCATCTCTCTCTCACACACACATGCTCTCATCCACACACACATGCTGTCACCCCCCACACTCATTCAAACTGATGATCACACACACTACACACACATGCTCTCATCTCACCCCCCCCACACAAATGACCAATCATACACACTCATTCACACGCTCTCACCCCTCAAACACTCATTCAAATTGATCTCTCTCTCTCTCAATCTCTCTCTCACACTCACACACTCTCACACTCACACACGTTGATCAATCACACACACACTTGTACACACACACCTGTCTCTTATACACATCTAGATGTGTATAAGAGACAGGTTGCGAGGGGAGCATTGGCCATGAGCAGGGCCCAGCAGACAGGAGGGCACACGTTAGCCTGGTTTAGCCTGGGTGGCCAGACCTTCACCCGGGCTGCATCACCGACCTCCTTCAGTCCACATGTACTGTAGCAGCTGGTCGCCCACCCCAAGGCAGATGTGGGCAAACATCTGGCAGTGCCCAAACTAATAGGCAGGTGACTCCCAGGCTAATGTGGGCTACTGTGGGCTACTGTTTTGTTTTTCACCCACTGTCAAGTGTATAGTGGCAAGTCTCGCTTTAGAGGTAGGCAGAAATCTAGGGTGGCAAATTTAAGAAGATGACAAAATGAACCAGGAACACAATTTCCCCTACTTGTGGTGCAAGTCCTGAACCGAGGGGAGGGAGAGTTCCTGTTTCATTTTGCCACTCTTCAATCTACCATTGGAGGCTTGCACTGGGGGAGGGGATTGTAGGGGAACTGCTGCTGCAGCAGCTTCCCCACTGGACAGTTGACCAGTGGGGAACTGGTGTGAACAGTTGCACTGCAGGCAGGGGAGGAAGCACTTCTGGACCTGGTTCCCTATTAATCAGTTGTCCAAAGAGGAAGCAACAGCACTTTCCCTGCCAGAGCAAGCTATCATACTGAGGAATGCAGGAGAGCGGTATTTAAACTTTTTGCAGAGAAATGTGTAAAACTGGCTAATTGGCTATGCATACTGGTCCGGATTTTTAGAGGTTCAGACTAGCAACCAAGCTTGTTGACTGCAGGTGGCATTGTGGTTTGTTAGTGCTACAGAAACATCTAGTAGAGTTCTATGTTGGCCTCCTTGTCCAGCTGGATGTGCTTAGTAAAAATGCAAGCACTCTACCTTCATCCTGCCAACATGGTTAATTTCAACACATGACTTCCTGCCAGTCTTCCATCTGCTTGTTACTTATATGATTTGCAGCTGGGTTGCTTTTTAAAATAAAAAAGTCAAAATCTTCTAAATACAAAATCACCCAGGCAAAATTTAATGCCAGGAATTCCTCTTTAGAGGGGCTAGGATTAAATTCTGGCAACACCACTCATTGTATTTGTCCTGGATCTCTTTAGCTTGGTGTAAGCTCCTTATTACTTGCAAAACAGCAAATCAATAAAAATTGTATTAGTGCTGGACTTGCCCAAGCTTGTTGGAGGCAAAGAAAATGAAACTTTCCATGCACAGAGCTTGCTGATTCTGAGTTTGGAACAATAGGATTTTTCTCCTGAGAGTTTCTTCTGAAATGCGTGGCGAGTAGATTAGAGCTTTATATAGCTTTATATTTATTAAGGTTATTCACCACTTAAAATATAAAACATAAACCAAACATTGTACAAATCAAATAATCGAATTATGCAAAAAATCAGAATAAAGGTTCCATATCAAACCCAAGTTTAAACAACAAAGCTATTATCTGTACAGATAAGTTAGTCTTAAAACAAATAAAAATAAACTATTGTAACACAGCTTTCCTCAAATGAAAAGCAAGAAGAAAATAGAGAGCCACCGCTTTTCTGTTCTCAAAAGCTTTTGGAGTCAACAAAAAAATGATCTGGTGCTCTCGTGAAGGAAAGGTTTTATCTCCATAGAGAGGAGCCAACCAACTGAGTCTCAATTCTTCTGAGTGGGGGCAGGTAAACATTATGTGTTCCAGTGAGTTGACCTCATCCAGAACACAAGAGCAGAGTCTATCTTCATAGAAATCCCCAGCTGCTCGGCCTCTAGTGACTGCAGACTCAAAAAGCTGAAACGGTGCGAGAGTCATTGATCTATGCAGCTCGAAAGATGGAAGTTGATCTAAATAAGGTTCCAGCATAAACTGTGTTTTGAGTTTAAGATACCAGTGGCAACTCTAGTTTCTGCCACTTTACCTACATTAATTAGAAGCTGGTTCTGTTTAAGCATCGCACAGCCCTCTGGTGAAAAGCCTATTCTACAAAGAGCCTTGGAGACTTCAGTCCACCATGAGTATTTTTTACTTCCATCGTGCCTTATCTGCTCAGTCCAGCACATAGCGGGAAGATGAGACAGGTCCATCTGACATAATCTGTGCCAGTAATTTATAGCCCTATAAATGACCAAGACAGACAGAGGGTACAAACCAGTTTCAGCACGTAGCATTACAATTGGTGTGGCAGCGGGGACAGCTAACAGGCCCCTTATACATTTATTCTGGACTACATCAGTCCTATTTTGATAACAAGAAAAACAAATTTCAGAGCCATACAAAACTTGTGGCACTACTTTGGCTTTAAATATTTTAATAGCAGTGCTCACACCTGAAGGTTTAATGGACCTATATAATCTCAGAAGCGCTGCTACTGTACTGGTGGCCTTAACAATCATGCTGTTCTTATGTGCAGTCCAGGAACCCAAGGCGGTGACATACCTAGGTAAGTATACTTAGAGACCTGGGACAAACCATACTCACCCAGGCTCCAATGGTATTTTTTCCTATCGTGTTTGAAGCAGACCATATGAGACGTCTGTCGGTTCACTGCCATGTTATTTTCAACACAATACCCATGCAGGTGATCCATTAGAGCTACTATTATCTATTCCAGGGAATTCATATTAAAAAAAACAAACCAAACCACAACATTTTTGCAATTTAGAATCCTAGAACTGCAGGTCTGAAAGGGACATCAAGGGTAATCTATTCCAGCCGCTGCACCAAAGCAGGTTTCACTCTATCAGCAGCAGTTCCCAAACTTTTTGCCTCTTTTTGAGACTTAAATATAATCCCATGATGCCAGACAGCAACCATAACACATGATGCATATCAAATACCAGTCAGGATTCTGACTCCATTTGCAGGCAGTGTGACCCCACTTGGGGTCATGAACCATAGTTTGGGAATGCCTGCACTATCATCCTAGACAGATGTTCATCCAGCCTCTTCTTACAAGCTTCAAATGAAAGTGATTCCACATCTTTCTGAGGCAATATTCAAGGTCTCCTTGAAGGTTTGGAATGGACCAGGCTAGACCAATAACCTTTTGGACCGTCCTTCCCAGGGGGACAATTAGATGGTGCTTTTTATGGAATTCTCATTCTACTCTTGTAAAGGTACAAAAATCCAGGAACTTAAGGCCCTTTTCAAATGAGTACATGTGTGTGTGTGGGATGGGTGAGCGGTGCGGTGGGTGGGTGGTGCAGGGGGGTGCATTCCCACGGACCACCCACCCACCTCCACCCATCTCTACGCATGGAGCATCCAGCATTGGCGCCCATTGCTCTGTGTGTGGTTGATGGATGGAGGTGGATGGAGCGCAGGAGCACACATGCACCCCCACTCACTGGCTGCAGCATTCACGTGGACGGGGAGTGTCTGTTTGAAAAGGGCCTAATCGACACACTTGAGTTATCCCTTGAACGCACTTGGATGCAGGAAATTTTGATGAGTCGTATATTAGAAAACCTACTTAATGAAAAACCTATTTGTGGAATCTACCTAGAAAAGAGGAGAAAAGCTTTCTTTGCAGCCATGAAAATCAAAGTGTCCTAAAGTGACATTGTCAAAACAATTGGATCATTCAGAGAAATCATGAATGGCTGGAGTGTTTAGGATTTCCTATACTGTGGTGATAGCACTGCAGGTGGTTTGGGGAAAAGTGGAAGAAGAATTTATTTATTTATTTACAGGCGGACCAGAGCGTCTAACAAAGTACAAATATAAATATCATATAAACCAATTTTAAACACTAGAAAACATGATCCCCAATCAATTAAAAAAAAAAACCCCACTCCACCCTCCCCAACCCCACCCCACCCTACCCCACGCCCTCACCAAATGCCTGATGGAACAGCCAGGTTTTGCAGTTCCTACAGAAGGTCGGGAGGTCTGGGGCCAAATGTGCCCCCACCGGGAGGGAATTCCAGAAGCGCGGTACGGCCACTGAGAATGCCCTATTCTGTTTGGCCCCCCGGGAAATTTGGGGGACCTCCAACAAGGTGCCCCCGGACAACCGCAGGGGCCAATCTAGAACCTGGGGGGTGAGGCGGTCTCGCAAATAAGCAGGGCCCAGGCCATGTAAGGCTTTATAGGTTAAAAACAACACTTTGAATCAGGCCTGGAAGACTATTGGCAGTCAGTGCAGAGATTGGAGCACTGGTGTAATGTGCTTCTGGCAGCCCAACCCCACCAGGAGCCGGGCCGCCACATTCTGCACCAGCTGCAGCTTCCGAGCCGTCACCATAGGTAGCTCCATATAAAGTGCATTGCAGAGTCTAACCCAGAGGTAATAAAAGCATGGATGATCGTTTGATTAAGAAAATAAGGATTTCCATACTGGGTCAGACCAATAGACTATATACCTGGTAGGGGTGGGACTACCGGATCTACCGGTATCCGATACTGCCAGTATCGGATTAAACCCAGTAATCTGGGTAAATTACCAGATTCCCCCCGTACCGGTTTTTTACATTGCGGCCATTCAAATGAATGGCCGCAATGTAAAAAAAAACACACAAAACCCCCAAAACACTTTCCCTCCCCAAGTCCAGGCTGCGCGGGTGGAAGGGGGGACACCCCCCACCCACCCTGCCCAACCTGGATTTAAACACCAAAAATAATTTCCCCCAAGTCCCCTAGTCCGGGCTCCGGGCTGCCGGTGGCGACCCAGAGCCCGCACCAGCACTGCAGCAGCCAGCAGGTAAGTGTACCGGTACTTTACTGATCCCTGGGGTGGGGGGTGGTTTAACACACCCCCACCCCAGGGATCACCCTACCTCCCCACCCAGNGTACAAACCAGTTTCAGCACGTAGCATTACAATTGGTGTGGCAGCGGGGACAGCTAACATTCCCCTTATACATTTATTCTGGACTACATCAGTCCTATTTTGATAACAAGAAAAACAAATTTCAGAGCCATACAAAACTTGTGGCACTACTTTGGCTTTAAATATTTTAATAGCAGTGCTCACACCTGAAGGTTTAAGGGACCTATATAATCTCAGAAGCGCTGCTACTGTACTGGTGGCCTTAACAATCATGCTGTTCTTATGTGCAGTCCAGGAACCCAAGGCGGTGACATACCTAGGTAAGTATACTTAGAGACCTGGGGCAAATCATACTCACCCAGGCTCCAATGGTATTTTTTCCTATCGTGTTTGAAGCAGACCATATGAGACTTCTGTCGGTTCACTGCCATGTTATTTTCAACACAGTACCCATGCAGGTGATCCATTAGAGCTACTATTATCTATTCCAGGGAATTCATATTAAAAAAAACAAACCAAACCACAACATTTTTGCAATTTAGAATCCTAGAACTGCAGGTCTGAAAGGGACATCAAGGGTAATCTATTCCAGCCGCTGCACCAAAGCAGGTTTCACTCTATCAGCAGCAGTTCCCAAACTTTTTGCCTCTTTTTGAGACTTAAATATAATCCCATGATGCCAGACAGCAACCATAACACATGATGCATATCAAATACCAGTCAGGATTCTGACTCCATTTGCAGGCAGTGTGACCCCACTTGGGGTCATGAACCATAGTTTGGGAATGCCTGCACTATCATCCTAGACAGATGTTCATCCAGCCTCTTCTTACAAGCTTCAAATGAAAGTGATTCCACATCTTTCTGAGGCAATATTCAAGGTCTCCTTGAAGGTTTGGAATGGACCAGGCTAGACCAATAACCTTTTGGACCGTCCTTCCCAGGGGGACAATTAGATGGTGCTTTTTATGGAATTCTCATTCTACTCTTGTAAAGGTACAAAAATCCAGGAACTTAAGGCCCTTTTCAAATGAGTACATGTGTGTGTGTGGGATGGGTGAGCGGTGCGGTGGGTGGGTGGTGCAGGGGGGTGCATTCCCACGGACCACCCACCCACCTCCACCCATCTCTACGCATGGAGCATCCAGCATTGGCGCCCATTGCTCTGTGTGTGGTTGATGGATGGAGGTGGATGGAGCGCAGGAGCACACATGCACCCCCACTCACTGGCTGCAGCATTCACGTGGACGGGGAGTGTCTGTTTGAAAAGGGCCTAATCGACACACTTGAGTTATCCCTTGAACGCACTTGGATGCAGGAAATTTTGATGAGTCGTATATTAGAAAACCTACTTAATGAAAAACCTATTTGTGGAATCTACCTAGAAAAGAGGAGAAAAGCTTTCTTTGCAGCCATGAAAATCAAAGTGTCCTAAAGTGACATTGTCAAAACAATTGGATCATTCAGAGAAATCATGAATGGCTGGAGTGTTTAGGATTTCCTATACTGTGGTGATAGCACTGCAGGTGGTTTGGGGAAAAGTGGAAGAAGAATTTATTTATTTATTTACAGGCGGACCAGAGCGTCTAACAAAGTACAAATATAAATATCATATAAACCAATTTTAAACACTAGAAAACATGATCCCCAATCAATTAAAAAAAAAAACCCCACTCCACCCTCCCCAACCCCACCCCACCCTACCCCACGCCCTCACCAAATGCCTGATGGAACAGCCAGGTTTTGCAGTTCCTACAGAAGGTCGGGAGGTCTGGGGCCAAATGTGCCCCCACCGGGAGGGAATTCCAGAAGCGCGGTACGGCCACTGAGAATGCCCTATTCTGTTTGGCCCCCCGGGAAATTTGGGGGACCTCCAACAAGGTGCCCCCGGACAACCGCAGGGGCCAATCTAGAACCTGGGGGGTGAGGCGGTCTCGCAAATAAGCAGGGCCCAGGCCATGTAAGGCTTTATAGGTTAAAAACAACACTTTGAATCAGGCCTGGAAGACTATTGGCAGTCAGTGCAGAGATTGGAGCACTGGTGTAATGTGCTTCTGGCAGCCCAACCCCACTAGGAGCTGGGCTGCCACATTCTGCTCCAGCTGCAGCTTCCAAGCCGTCACCATAGGTAGCCCCCCACGTAGAGCATGTTGCAGTAGTCTAGAGCCAATAAATGCATGGATGATCATGGCCAGGTCCATAACTGAAACCAGTGGCCGAAGTCGCCGTACCAGATG
>QEPC01008145.1:61511-75187 GCA_003113815.1 Sphenodon punctatus | reverse complement strand
TAAAGAGCCTCCACATGGGACAGAACTCCTGGACCCATGCTGTCCACAAGGATCAGGCCCCAGGAGGAGCTGCTGCCAAACAGCTGATCAGGGGGGCCCAGAAGAATGCCTTCACCTGGCCCACAAAGCAGTACATGGGGGCGGGCACAAGGGAGCGCCTGCAATCAACTATTTGGCACGCACACTCAGGATGGGTAAGGGCACTCGTCCAGGACCCATCAGCTGTTTGGCATGTGCAGTAGCCCACCAAACAGCTGATCAGAAGGAGACTGGAGGAGTGAGCTCCCCATCCTGCCAAATAAATGATTGTGCAGTCCTTGAGGAGAACACTCACCCGGCACGGCTGATACAGGGCCTGGAGGAGTGCCTCTGATCAACTGTTTAGTGCACACACCCTGGCCAGTGAGGGTACTCTTTCTGGGCCCCCATTAGCAGCTTGGCATATGCACCCAGCTTGCCAAACAAAAGTAAACAACACTTGAAAATATTTCCCCCAAAGTATCTTGCACATACCTCAATACCCTAGCTTCCCAAAGGGAGCAACCTTCCACCATTAAAGACATTGGGAGTTTTGCCATCATCTCCAAAGTGTGGAGGATCATTGCAACCAATGCCACATTAATGAAGCGGCACTGCCCTAGAAACTCAAGACTTTTGCCAAAGAGTTCCCAGCTTTCATGAATCTTCAAGAAAATTGATAGGTATATGAATGGCCTTCCAGGTGTTGCTCAGACATACTTTGTGTTGGCAAGCCCCCTTTCATTGCATACAGGCAGTGCACACTTCTCTGACAACATAATAAAAAGATTGAGATTTATTTTCAGATCTCCTATGAAAATTTAAAAGCTCATAGACATTAATAGGAATTGGGTGTCGAAATCCCTTTGAGACCTTTGCAAATGGAAACCTTCAATTTTACATATAATGATTAGTGTCTATGCTAGTGTATACAATATACATTTATATACACTCAGGAATGTACTATATATGTGACTATTTATATATTTGAGTGGTAATATTAGGAAGACCGACATGCATACTGAAATGCAATTGGTTTCATTCTCCCACTCGTTTAGGTGTTCTCTGATCAGACAAAGAGAATTCTACCACATAGGGCACAATCCTCCCCCTATCCGCCAAAATCACTGACTCAGCTCTCAGACTTCAATGGTGAAAGATTACACCTTTCCAGCTCCATTGACTGACATGGATTTGGGTTCATTTGTTGTTGTAGAAGTTATTTTGCTTGTCCAGAGACATAGAACATTGGGACAGATTCTCATCTGGTGTAAATAACTATCTATTGCAGTCAACTACACATCTCTCAGCCTAATCTACCTCACAGGGTTGTTGTGAGGATTATTAGTTGAGTTAATCTGTTTAATGTTAATGGTTAAATGTTAATTGTTAAAGTTAATCAGTTGAAATGTGAGCCAGCCTAAGGGAAAGGGTGGGATACAAACTTAAATAAATAATAGAGCCATGTTGATTTTGACAACTGCAAAGCTGACCCATTCTCTTTCTCCAAGCAAATGTCTAAAGCATGATTCTATCTGATAAGGAAATAATTGGAGCTCCTGAGTGTTTTACTGCTAAACTGCTTTCATCATTAGTTCATTAAGCTATTCTCAGGACACTATAACAAATTTCTTTTCTTTCTGATAGGCAATAGAACATTCATCTCTGCACATAAATAAATAAGCACAGAAGTATTTATGTACCACAACAGACTAAAAGTCTCCTGTCTCTGACAATAGCCATTTCTAGAGGCCTCATGTGCCCCATCTAATTGCTCAGTACTGGACTGTAAGAGGAAATCTCTTTCTGACTCCAGCTGGTGACTATTCACTGCTATGAAGTAAGAGGACTGATGGTTTGAACACTTTTGTTTTAATATTCAGTAATGTAACCACAAGAGCTAATTTAACTCATATGCTATAAATGACTAATCTGTTAATTAGTGGCTGTAAAGCACTTTGAAAATAAATCTCTCTGTTCTGTATTGTAAGTGTAGCTATTCATTCCTTATCATTTTTTAATTACTAAGCGCTAGAGTAATTTTTTGTATCTAGAGTGAGCAGCGTCACCCCATTGGAAAAAGGAACCAACCCTAACACATCCATTTGATGTGCAGTTTTTCTGGAGCTCTCATTTTTCCACTAGAGATGGAATATGTTGCATTAGCCCCATATTCTTGTTTCATCTCCAGCCGGTTTTGGTAATTAGTGTACGAGGAAGAGAAAAGATAGAGTAGCTCCTCAAACCTATTTATTGCTATGAAAGTTATTAGATATACACTCCCTACTCTTCTACCACTTTATGCCTGGTCTGAAGAGACAAATAAATTAAAGGCTACATTCACACAAACAAGCTAATTCCCCTCTGATATCATGGCAATAATAATCCAGTATGCAAACATTCACACGAGCCCCAGAATAATTGCCCCAAGGAAGACTACCCAGGAACTTAACCAATAGATGAACATCTAGAGTTTATGGAGTTAAGAAACTTCACACACATAGGTTGAAAACAGACATGACGCTACCTCCACTTTAAAACCGCTTTAACATTTCTTATGCATGTTGCAGGGCAGCATAGGGCACCAATACATCCCTGCAACATGCATAGGAAATGTTAAAACGATGGTAAAGTGGAGTTAGCGTCATGTCTGTTTTCATCCATAGTTCACCTTTTTCCTGATGATCTCTTACTCCGAGTCCTTGCAAGTAAGCTGTTCTTCTGTATGAATTCCTTAATTAGAAGTATATACCCCTGGCCTCCCCTTACTTTGCTTTAACTTCTCTGATTGTGTGAACGACAGCAGAGTTAGGCTGCATTCAGATGTGTGTTTAATTCGCACAGCAGCAGCAGCAGCATCGTGCGATTTAAAGCAACGCTCACTTCCGGGTTGGTGTGAATGCACCTAGTGCGCACAATTCAACATAATGCGAACTGTCGGAGTGCGGTTTTAAAAGCTGCTCCGAGCAGCTTTTAAAACCGCATTCCGACAGTTCCCATTATGCTGAATTGGTGCATTCACACCAACCTGGAAGTGCGTGTTGCTTTAAATCGCACAATGCCAATGCCACTGCCGCTGCTGTGCGAATTAAGCGTACATCTGAATGCACCCTTAAAGTGATTTAAGAAGTTAGTACATCAGAGATGTCTTGCGGTTGGTTCCTTTTTTCAAGGGTATTTTCAGACGTTACGAGATCACAGTGAACCCCCGTCAATACCCACATGGGGTCAAAGTGTCCTGAACGTCTGTTAGGCGGCTGCCAGATGTTTGCCATGGTCAATTCCCACATGGGGTTAATTTCAACCATGCTTCCGGGGCTCCCCGCCGGACAATCCCTGAAAGCGTGGTCAAAGAGATCCCCGGCGGGAATAAAAAAAAAGTCATGTCTGGCCAGTGACCATGGCCCGGAATCCCCGGTGGGATTCCAGGCCGTGGTCAAATCAGGCGGGTGCCACGGCCGCATTGGCTGCAGCCCTGCCCATCTTCCCAGAGGGTGGGCAGCAGGGGAGCGTGGGGGGCCGGGGCCGTGCAGCCACATGTTGTGCTGCACAGCCCCGCCCCCTACCTGATTCCCCGCCGGGATCAGCCAGCACATCTGTTGGCCGTGCCGGAGTGATCCCAGCAGGGAATCTCAGGGTTGTTTCCGTGACGGGGCGAAGCCGCCCCATCACATCTGAAAACACCCCAAGGGAGTAAAGCTGCTCACTCTAGATACAAAAGGTTACTCTAGAACTTAGTGATTAAGAAATGATAAAGAATAAATAACTGTACATACAATACATAATACAGAACATAGAGATTTATTTTCAAAGTACTTTACAGCCATTAATTAACAGATTAGCCATGATTATAGCATACGAGTGCCTGTGTGAACAAGTTCAAAAACACCAGGATTGTTTTCAGTGTTTGGAGTCAAAGGCAGTTGGCTTTCATAGGTAACTGCTTAGCCCTGATCATTCATTTAGATTTGCTTGTTGCAAATATATCCTCTCCACAAACCTTCCAGCTATTATTATGCAGGTATCTCATCCATGCCTGCTTTTTGTTTTTTCTAGGTTTTCCGTCACTTGATTTTGGTGTCGCTAAAAGACTGACAATATTAATTTCATTGTCCATATTTACTGAGGTATGCTGCTGTTGGATATGTCACCATCCAAGTGACAGATACCACTAGATTAGTACTATAATTTCAATATTAAAATTATAATATTTATCTATTTGTGAGTCTTTATTTTTAGAGAAATTCTATCTGCATAGTTACTGCCACTTTTGCTTGTTATTTAGATGTAACCATTAACTCTATTGTTTCATTCTTGAGTTTAAAGTCAACCCTTGAGAATTCCATCAATTATGCAACTAAAATAATATTCAAAGTATGTACTCATTTTTTCATTGACCATTCTCAGCTGGTACTTCATTGGCTTCAACACACTAAATTCTGATCCTGGAATTTAATGACCTAAATAGGCACTCTACCTAGGTAACTTGTTTTTTGTATTCACACCTGTTCAAAATCACCATTCAGCCTTTAGGTTGTTTAAGTATGTTCAGTAATTGGTAAAGTCATAACTATTAATGATAAAAATATAGACACTATTTTCAGTGGCATAGCAAGGCTGTGGTGGGCCCTGTTTCATTTCCCAGTTATGGGCTCCCTGACGGGCAAAGGGTCCCAGAGTCATGGGGAGGGAGGACCTCCAGGATGGGGAGGCAGGGTTTCCCCATGGAAGCTCGCAGCAGGTCCTCCGGAGCAGCAACAATTTTGCCACAAAGGTGGGAGGGGGTGGGCCAGGACTTCACCCTCCACCCACTCCTAACAACTCTTTCTTGTTGGAGTCCTTTGCAAGTGTCCAAAGTATCACTGGGAGGTTTTCAGAGTGGGTGGGGACAAAATGTTTGCTCCGCTCCCTCCCCTGCCCAGTCTGAACATTTCCTAGCAGTGCTCAGGTCACTTGTATAGGGCCCCCTCAGGGTCTGGAGCCCAGGCTTAACTGAGCCCCCTCGCTCCATGGTAGCTATGCCCCCACCCCACGACTATCTTCTGGATTGTTGATCATCTTACTTCATTTTGCAAACGAGAGAGGGAGAGGGATTGGTCACCTTGTTGCCCCCAAATGTGGAGATGGAGTCGAAGTTGTTCAGGTGATAGGTTTTGTTTAACCAACATAATCAGCTGGAGCCACCGTTCTTTACCTCAGTTTCCTATTTTGGGGACCCCAATAACTCTCCAACATGCCAAATTTCATTTTCCTCTTTTTAGTGTCTACTTCATGCAATTATTTATTTTCTTTACTACTGTTTCTTGATACCATTCTTTATTTTCTTGCTCCCTCTAGATAGTCATCCTTCCTTCTCACCTTTAAAAAGCATCTGAAGACTTTTTAGGGGGATCGACTGCTGGTTTTTCTTTCTTCCATTTTAAGATGTTTTTAAATGGATTATATTTGTGAAGCACCCTGAAAGTTACTTGGCAGAGAGGTACAAAGAAAACTATTAATAATCAGTTGCTGGACCCCTGTTTCAGGACCCCCTTCCAAGCTACTTTCTATTATTAATTATTATTATTATTATTATTAGCAAAAATTTATATAGCACAAGCAATGTACCTGGTGCTTTACAAAGTAATTGAATAGACACAGCACCTGCCCTAGGGCTTACAATCTGAGAGACAGGGGTGGGCGTGGGAAGACGAAGGAAGGGGAACAGAGGGAGAGACAAGGAGTGTAACATGCACGAGGATGCGAGGTCCCAGGTGCATGCGCTTGGCTTGGTTACATCGAGAATGATGGCTGATTGGTCCGTGTGGTGAGGATATGAGTACACAGATCTTAGGTAACAGATTGTACTGGATGGAGGGTATCAGCAGGAGTTAGGTGAGGGGAGTGAGGAGTCAGGGAGGGCAGAACAGAAGAGGTGGGTCTTGAGGAGGGATTTGAAGGTACGAAGGGAGAGGGTGAGGTGGATGTGGGTAGGGAGGGAGTTCCAGGCAGCTAGGGAGAAGGGACAAAGGCGCTTAGGGGAGCAGGGGAGGTGTGGGAGGGCGAGAGAGGGGACGAAGAGAAGTGGAGTTCATGGACTGGAGTACGGAGGGAAATTAGCACAGAGAGGTGGGGGGGAGCAAGGTTGTGAAGATCTTTATAGGTGAAGACTAGGAGCTTGTGCAGGATTCGTTCAGGAAGGGCGATCCAGTGAAGAGAGCAGAGGAGGGGCTGCACGTGGTCGAAGCGACGGGTGAGGTGGATGACCCTGGCAGCAGAGTTTTGGACGGAGATAAGGAGAGAAAGGTGAAAGCAGGGGAGGCCAGTGAGAAGGAGGTTACAGTAATTAAGGCAAGAGATGACCAGGGCATGAACAAGGGTTTGGACAGAGGAGACAGAGAGAAAAGGGCGAATCTTAGCAATGTTATGGCGGGAGAAGCGACAGGATTTGGCAACAGAGTCGATGTAGGCTTTAAAAGAAAGGGGTGAGTCAAAGATGAAGCCTAAGCTACGGGCTTGGGGGATGGGAAGGATGGTGACCCCATCGATGAGGATCGACAGGGAAGAGGGAGAGGAAAGATGAGGGAGGAAGATAAGAAGTTCAGTTTGAGTTGACGTTGAGACATCCAGATAGAGATGTCAGAGACACAGCTGGTGAGGCGAGCTTGAATAGATGGAGAAAGAGAGGTAGTAGAGATAGAGTTGAGTGTCATCAGCGTAGAGGTGATAATGGAAGCCATGGGAGGCAATGAGTTTGCCTAGGGACAGGGTGTAGATAGAGAAGTGGCCAAGGATAGCCTTGGGGAACACCAACTGAGAGTGGAAGGGAGGAGGAGGTGGTTATATAAATAATAGTTTCAGGGTTATATAAATCTTTCCAAGCTTTGTAGCAGAAGTGCTAATTCAAGTCACTTCAAGATTGCCTGCACAACCTTTAAAGTGTTCCCTTCCTGCTAAACTTAGATTCTTGTTTTGTCACCTACTGACAGCTGATCCAGGCTCAGGTGTAGTCAAGGGCCTGCTTCTGTAATCATCACCAGCTGTATCCTCCCTAAGGTTACCCCTTTACCAGCCATTGGTGCATCTTGTTACATGGCAGAATTCTTTGGAGGACCCACTTTCTTGACTCCTTAAGCCAACGATTAAAATTTACAAATTTTCTTCCTCTTTATAATGTCTTTTTGAACAATACTGAAGTTGCTTGCTAGGGCATAGAGACTCTGGTAAATGACCAGGTTGACCAATCACCACAGCTGAAACCGCAAAGCAGTCAATCAGTTATTGAGCAGCCCTAGCTGGTTTGTTGCTTGCAGGAGTACAAGTGTGACCAGTTATCTGATTGGTTGCTCAAGGCTTTCACTGAGTACTTAATATCACCTCACAGATAAAACCCTCAGAGCTGCTCAATGTATTGGCCCACCTGTAAAATTGCTTGTACTTTAGCTCTGGTATGTTTCTGTTACCTGTCTTTGTCCCTGGCCCGACTCCAACTGATATCAACCTTGCCCTGCTTCTTGACTCCTGAATCTCAACTGACTGGATTCTGGTTCTGATGTAGCTCCCTGGTGCAAATCCTGTGACGTCGCCTTGCTAGCTGTGACAACCAATCTCCCAGTCACTTGGTCATGTTTAATTAAATGTGAGAAATTATTACATACCATGTGGAATTTGCTTTTCTTAGTGCAAATTTGAACAGAGCATCAATCATTGAAATAAATATCCACAATAAAATTTTAAAAGCGATCTCTTGTCTCATTTCTTTTATTTTGGTGCCAGATTCCCCATTGTGGCAATTTGATTTGTCTTGACTTTTATGCTATAGAAGTGAAGCTAAATGTCCAGTTCTAGCCAGTCATTTTAAAGGTAATTACAGTACTGAAAGTTCCACCTGAAATTTTTCAGTTAAACGTTCAGGTTAGCTGCCTATCTGTTGAAGCACGTATCTTATTTCCAACTCATCTCTATGTAAAAATAGATCTTAAAGGAGCACAGAGAGCATAATATACTGTGGGTTATGATAGAATCAATCAAATCGCCTTATGCTATTACAGCTTCTATCCCTTTTTAATCTCAGAATATTCAGTAAAACATAGCATTCATTTCTAGAAAAATAGCTTTATCAAGTTGCATTAGTTAGAGGTTGGTGATAAATGTCCTGCATAGCATAACAGCAGGAAGTATTATTTATACTGCTTTAGCAAGTCAAAATCAGGTCCCATTGTGCTAGCTATGGTATGAACACTTAAGAGCTGTGGTTCTGGTGCGAGAATCATAGAGAATCATAGGATTTTAAAGTTGGAAGGTACTTTAGAGGTCATCTAGTCCAACAGGTCATCTAGTTCAGTGCAGAAAATCCACACCTACAGCATCCCTGACAGTTGGTCATCCAGCCTCTGTTTGAAAACCTCCAGCAAAGGAGAGTTCACCACCTCCCTAGGCAGTCTGTTCCACTGTTGAACAGCTCTTACCATTAGAAAGTTCTTCCTAATGTTTAGAAGGAAGCTTTCTTGTAATTTGAGCCCATTGATTCTAGTCTTGCCCTCAGGAGCATCAGAGAGCAAGTCTACTCCATCTCCTATTTGACAGCCCTTCAGATATTTGAAGAGGACTATCATGTCTGCCCTTGGTCTTCTCTTCTCCAGGCTAAACATACCTAGCTCCTTCAACCTTTCCTCATAGGACTTGGTTTCCAGACCCCTGACCACTTCTACCCAACTCCTCTACAGAGCAGAGATCTGGGACACTAAGAATTATAATATCCTGGAAACCCCTCAGTATATCTTTCTGCGTAAACTCTTAGCCCTGCTGAACTATTTACCAGCTCCCATGTTGAGAGCAGAGGGTAATATATCCTTGATTTCACCTAAAATTGATAAGAGATTATATTGGGGCAGAGTCAGCATACTATGAATGTAGATCGACTTCCCTGGCTATGCCTCAAAGAGCAGTTTGAAAACCCAACATCTGAAGGCTCTTACTGGTTTGATCATATATGACATAGGTTAAATAATTGGGGGCTTCTCCCTGCTGGGCTTGAATATGAAGTTACTTCGGGAGGTTGCTCCAGAAATTATGGTTAGAATCAAAGACTTGGATCTAGCTTCCTTTTCAAATTATAATCTGACACCATAGTATCCTTCCCTAAAAATGCTCTGTGGTTTAAAAATGTATATAAACGTATTAAAATGTGCTGCTTTATGGAAAGTGATTCCAAACACTCCTCTCTGCTGTAGTGGAAGACAGATACAATAGAGTGCCCAGAGAAGCTAGGACTTGTCCGTGTAATTGTGGAGTAATAGAGGATCTCCCCCCACTATCTGCTAACCTGCCCTTTCTGTGAGGGTATAAAGAATTATTGGATCTTGATTCTGTTTGGTGACAAGTTTTTTTGTAATAGCCCTCGGAAACTCATATTTTTGTTGTCCTCACAGAACCCAATTGTTATACAGAATGTTGCTATTTTTACTAGATGTGCTGCCCAATTTAGGGGAAACTTGTAACTTGTTTGAGATTGATCTGTATATAGTTATGGTTTTGTAGTATTCCCACTGCTATTTTGTAATTGTTTTAATATTGTTTAACATGATGGCGAAGTGCTAAATGGAATAAATGTTGACTTTGACTTTGAATATCTATTTACTACATTCCTCCAGATTTACTGCTAATTCTAAATTAACTGGAGCAGTTAATTTCATCTTCAGAAAGAGACTCCTATTGGAAGATGAAAGTATGTTTGAAGTACTCTGCAATGTGTATATGCCACAAAAGCTGGTAGGTTTCATTTCTAGTGAAACAAAATAGATTCAGTAGTTTATAAGGAAAAATATTGTCATGAAAGATAATGGATAAAGTTTCTGTTTATTATTCTGAGAATAAATTAATCTGTACTCATGGTTTGTATAAAATATTATAGTAAAACTGAAATAAATTATAGTTCAATAGGAAAGATACTAGAGGGTTTCTGACAGACAAAAGATCTACTACAGTAGTAATTCTTTTATAAAAGACTAGTACATTAAAAGGGTATTTGTATCTGCCACGCAATAGTCATGTAATATTATAATTCATCTTTAAGGAGGCCTTCAAATAAGAGATAAGAGAAAATGTTTAGCCTATTTCTAAGCCACTCCAACATCTTGGTTTTGAAAAGACTGATTCCAACATTATATGGTTTGCAGTCACCTTCAAGAGACTAAATATTTTTAGATGGATGTGGGGGCAGCCCATGGCTGGAGTTGCTCCAGGGTTGCACCACAACATCCTCCCACTTCCAGCCCTGCTTGGGTCTACTTTAGATGGATCCAGCAGGTTCCCCTGGCCACGGTCCACCTGCATGGTGACTGACGGCCACACACCATAGAGTTGCGGGTGATCACCTGATGCTCTAGGCTAGCGCCTGCATCTCTATGGTGTTGCTGGGGCAACAGCCAGCTGGGAGCAGAGCTGCAGCATGGTTCCATTGAGAAGACAGACAACAACGTCACTCAAGGCCAGTGCCCCAGGTCTGGCCAGCCCGCTCTGTTAGCAGCACTCCAGGATGTTCCGGAGTGTCACAAGCAAGGGCTTCCCCAGATCTGTCTGAGACAGATTAGGGCTGCTGTTGGTATACCATGCACCTACCTGTATGACAGTATCCCTACACACCCTGGCAGATTTGCGGTCTCCAAGAACATTAGTCCTGGAGGACTTCAATATCCACACTGATGCCAATCTTGGGGGAGCAGAGTATGAGTTCATGCCCATCATGGCAACTATGGAACTGTCTCAGAGGGTTTTTGGCCCAACACATGATGCGGGACATACCCTGGGCTGAATATTTTCCACTGGCCTTGAGGCAGGGGATCTGGTAGTGGGGTAAGTGTCAGCTGTCCCATTGTCATGGTTGGATCATTACCTCCCCTGGGCCGGTCTCCCAGCACATCTGCCCTGGAAAGGTGCTGAACCAGTTCAGTTGGTTCACCTCTGGAGGCTTATGGAACCAGTGAGGTTCCGGAATGCTCTTGGGGAAATACCCCCCAATCTTGTTGGTCGCTCACTCGATGACCTCGTAGCTTTTTTGGAAAGTCATGCTGACTGAGGCCATCAATTGAACGGCTCCTAGGCATCTGCTTCCCGAATGCTGACAACACAGGTCCCCCTGGTTTACAGAGGACCTGCGACCGATGAAGCAGGAGGGATGGCAGCGCCACACTCGGGCTGAAGCCAATTGATTGTGGCATAGAGTCAGTTTAAGAACCTATGCGGTGGCTGTACAGACAGCAAAGAAGATGTTCTTTGCTGCCCTCATAGCGTCTGCGAAGTCATGTCCAGCTGAGCTTTTCTAGGTGGTGCAGAAGCTCGTCAGTCCGGCCTCTCTCCTCCTGGAACTGGAATCTTCCAGTGCTCGTTCTGACATGTTTGTCAAGTTTTTCATGGATAAAATCACCCAGATTCACCACGATTTCGATACTGCACTTATAGCAGTAGGAGAACCTGAGGTAATGAATGTCTCGCCTTGTCCGTGTTCGTGGGATCAGTTTCAGTAGGTGTCACCCTCTGATGTGGCGGATGTCCTTGGGGTGGTCAGAGTCACCTGTTGTGAATTAGACCCATGCCTGTCTGGGGTTGTCAATGTCTCCCTGAGGGAGGGCAGAGTGCCGGACTGCCTCAAAGAGGCGGTAGTGCGGCCTCTGCTCAAGAAACCATCTCTTGACATTGACTCTCTCACCAGCTATCAGCCAGTCTCTAACCTTCCCTTTTTAGGAAGGTTGAATGGATGGTGGCTCAGCTTCAGGGGCATCTAGATCAGATCAGTTTTCTTGATCCCTCACAATCTGGCTTTTGTCCAGGGTTTCGGACTGAGACTGCACTTGTGGCTTTGGTCGATGACCTACACCATGAGATGGATCAGGGCAGATCATCTATTTTGATCTTGTTGTATCTGTTGGCACCATTTGATACCATTGACCATGAGATGTTGGTGGCTCACCTGTGGGACTGAGCGGGATTGTTCTTGAATGGTTCTGTTCTTTCTTAGCGGGAAGAAATCAGCAGGTGGTGTTTGGGAGTGTTCATCATCTCTCCAGGACCTCATGTGTGGAGTCCCACAGGGTTCTATCCAGTCCCCTCTCCTGTTCAATGTGTACATGCAGCCTTTGGGTGAGATCATCAGAAGGTTCAGCGTACGATGTCATCAGTATGCCGATGATGCACAGCTTTACCTCTTTTTTTCAGCAGACCCAGATCCAGCAGTCTCCGTGCTTACCCGGTGTTTGGCGGCTGTTGGGGATTGGATGAGGGCAAGCCATCTGAGGCTGAATCCCAACAAGATGGAGGTGATGTTGGTGGGTAGGGATGGATGAATGGTGGCCCCCGTTATTGATGGAGTCTGCCCTCCTGTAGCTGCTCAGGTCCATAGTTTGGGGGTGCTCCTTGAATTGCAGCTCTGCTTGGATTCTCAGGTGGAAGCTGTGACGAGGAGCACCTTTCGCCAGTTACATCTGGTACGATGGCTACGCCGTATGTCTCAAACTCTGATTTGGCCACCATCATCAATGCCTTCATCACCTTCATCACCTGAGACTGGACTACTGTAACACACTCTACATGGGGCTACCCCTGGGGATGGTCCAGAAGCTGCAGCTGGTGCAGAATGCAGCGGCCCATCTCCTTACTGGGATGGACCATCATGAGCACATTACACCAGTACTCTGTGCTCTGCACTGACTGCCTATTGTCTTCCGGGGCCCAATTCAATGTGTTGGTGTAACCTATAAGGCCCTAAATGACCTAGGGGTCAGCCAGGGATGCCCGACTCGAAGTCCCCTGTGTTTCCTGGGTGGTGACAATGGGGAGGGTGTTCTCGGTGGTCACCCCCAGGCTATGGAATTCCCTCCCAATGGAGGCCCACCTAGCCCCAGACCTTCCTTCTTTCCTAAGACAATGCAAGACCTGGCTGTTCCACCAGGCCTTTGGAGAGGGAGATGGGTAGGGGGGTTGGGCTGAGGGGGGGTTAAGTTCTAATCTTTAATGAATTTTTAGTTTTAATAAGTTTTTAAATGTTATAATTGTTTTAAATGTATTTAACAATGTTGTGAGCTGCCCCGAGCTGCCATTGCGACCAGAATGGAGCAGGCTAAGTGTACACTGAAATAAATAAATAAAATTCCCTTTCTGTGGGAGTTCCCCAAGCCTCTGTCCTGGGCCCTTTGCTCTTCTCCCTTTACACTCTTTCTCTGGGTAAAGTCATTCAATCCCACAGCTTCCAGTATCACCTGTATGCTGATGACATGCAACTCTATCTCTTGAGACTGCACTAACCTGTTCCATCCAGTCTTATATCACTCACTATCTCTCCGACATCTCTTCCTGGATGTCTCACCACCAACTCAAGCTTAATATTTATTTTTATTTATTTATTTTATTTATTTAAAATTTATATCCCACCCCTCCTGCCCACAGGGCAGCCCGGAGTGGCAAACAACATTCATTAAAACAATATAACATTTTAAAACAATTTTAAAATACAATATGTGGGGAAAACCAACACCCCCCACCCCTCGCCAAAAGCCTGACGGAACAGCCAGGTCTTACATATACGCCGAAACAGCAGGAGAGTGGGAGCCAGCCGAGCCTCCTCCGGTAGCAAATTCCACAGCACAGGGGCGGCCACTGAAAAAGATCTAACATCGGTGGCCACC
>QEPC01008145.1:43129-55407 GCA_003113815.1 Sphenodon punctatus | reverse complement strand
GCCATCCCCCCATAACCTCCCGCTCACCCCTGCCAGGCTGCTGAGGATCTGAGTCTGGGGACTCAGCTCCGATAGGCCCCAAATCTGGTACACTCTGCCCACCCCAAGCCACGCCCCCTTAGCCCATTTTCGGCGTGTCGGCGGCAAAGCCGCCGGCACAGGGCCACTAACACTATATTTTCCCAGGCCACTTTGATTTCCCAATCCGCCCCTGGAACTAGGGGACACTCCGTGAAACTCATGGGTGGGCAAGTTTAAAACAAATAAAAGAAAATATTTTTTCACTCAGCGTATAATTGGGTTGTGGAAGCTACTGCCAGAGGCTGTGGTAAGGGCCAGTACTATAGCCGAGTTTAAAAGAGGTTTGGACAAGTTTCTGGAAGATAGATCCATAAGCAGTTATTAGCCAGAGAGGATCAAGGAACATGACTGGAGCTGGGGGAAAACAACAGGGAATGGATCCCCCATTGTGACCTGTTGGGTGCTTTCCCCAAGCCACCATGATTGGCCACTGTCAGAGACAGGATCCTGGGCTAGATAGACCATTGGTCTGACCCAGTATGGCACTTCTTATGTTCTTATATTCCCCAAACCTACCTGGCTAATAGTTGCTAATGGACCTATCCTCCAGAAACTTGTCCAACCCTTTCTTAAACTCAATTATACTACTGACCTTGACCACATCTTCTGGCAACAAGTTCCACAAGTTAATTGTGTGTTTAGTGAAAAAATACTTTCTTAATCTTTTATTTGTTTTAAAACTGCTACCTGTTAGTTTCATAGAGCATCCTTTCTCTGGTCCTACTACTATTTGAGAGGGTAAATAACCATTCCCTATTACCATGTTCCACACCACTCATGATTTGATAAACTTCTACCATATCTCCTCTGTCGTCTTTTCTCCAAGCTGAAGAGCCCCAACCTATCCAGCCTCTCTTCATAGGGGACCCGTTCCATACCCCTTATCATTTTTGTTGCCCTTCTTTGCACTTTTTCCATTTCAACGCTATCTTTTTTTAGATGGGGCAACCAGAACTACATTAGCAGCTTGATCCATTAGCAGCTATTAGCCAGGTAGGTTTGGGGAATGTAACTTCTTGCTGTAGGGAGCTGGGAGTGAACAACAGGGAATGAATTGCCCAGTGGTGACCTGTTGGTTACTTCCTCCAAGCGACTATGATTGGCCACTATCAGAGACAGATCCTGGACTCAATGGACTATTGGTCTGACCCAGGGTGAAAACAGACATGACACTAACCACCCTTGGTGGTCATTTATGCATGGGTGAAAACAGACATGACGCTAACCACCCTTTAAGCACCCTTGGTGGTTATTTATGCATGTTTCAGGGCTGTGTTGGTGTCATATGCAGCCCTGAAACATGCATAAATGACTACCAAGGGTGGTTAAAGGGTGGTTAGCATCATGTCTGTTTTCACCCCAAGTTTCAGGGCTGCATAGGGCACTAATACACCCCTACAACATGGATAAATAACCACAAAGGGTGGTTAGCGTCATGTCTGTTTTCACCCCCAGTATGGGACTACTTATGTTCTTATGTTTTTAACTGTAGTTGGTCTGATAAAAGATAACACTTTACTACTTTGTCTCTATTGTGTAATTTGGGACAAACACAGCAAACCCTACTTTCTCTACAAAATTGATGAAGTTGCACCATTTCACACAGTGAGAATCTGCACTTTTGTTGTGGGACAGTTTTTGCTTCCTCTTCTCCCCTCTCTTTTATTCTAGGAGTGAAGAATATGGCTATAGAGAAGAACCCATGTTCACCCCATTGGCAGCAATCGGCAAGACACAGTGAACATGGGTCCCATGATATAGATCAATGTTCTTTCAAAGGTACAAATTAATGAACTTAAGGTCAGGTTTAACTTGCGCTTATTCAGTAAACACTGCTTCTACAAACACCATGGGTGTTTTCATATGTGACAGTTCCTGCTGCTGCCACAGACTTCTCCAGGCAGTGGTGGGAGCCATTACTCTGACAGGGACTCAGCCTGGCTGCTGAACAAACATGATGGTGGCTGGGAAGCAGTTGGGGTGATGCACAGATGTGTGTCTGCCCAGCCCTACCCTTTCACTGCGTGGAATGGCCTGCCCCCGCTGATGGGTGGCCATGGTGGCAAATGATGGTTGCCATGATGCCTTGCTTTCCCCACCACTCTGGACCACGATAAGTATAGTTGGCTATCAGACCTGATAACCCAGTTTATTCTGGGTCTGGCGACTAGCTCCCGGCTGTGGTGGAGCTTAGCCCAGGATGTGACTTGGGGATTTCCCCGAGTCACAGCCCAGGCTAACCCCCACTACCACCACCCCCACAGCTGGAAGCCAGACCGTGCAACCCTCTGGCAGACTCATTTTAACATGACAGTGAAACCCGGTTTAACCCATGCTAAGGCAAGTTAAAGATAGAAAGCAAAGGGTTGGACTAAATGGTCAGTTTTCACAATGGAGAGATGTAAAAAGTGGTGTGCCTCAGGGATCTGTATTGGGACCGGTGCTGTTTAATGTATTCATTACTGTCCCATCATCACATTTGAAGATACCCAATGTTTCAAATAGAACTAGCTTTAATTTGGATCTGTGTTACATTTCTTTTTAACAACATTTTAAGATATTTTGAAATACGCTGGCAAAATGTAGTGCATGCATTCTTGGATAATCTTGCTTAATTATTAGAAAGGTGTTTTACATGGCAACATTTTGCATTTCATTTTAATTACTGAATGGAAAAATCACTCTGCATTGCCGTTTGAATTCCCTTGTATATAAACATTATATTTCCCAGTGGTATAAATTTCATTCTAGCCCATGGAAGCACCTTCAAGATGCTAGAGCCCTAGAACAATTGCTAGTCTTGCTGATTTCTGCATCATTAGTTCTATCTTCCCAGAAGTGATGTTGATTTTTCATGCTGCGACACTTAAAGATCCAGAATGTGCCCTCTGGTTGCTCAGGAGGGTGCAATGGCCCCAGCAGTATGGAAAACGGAAGCACAATCCTATCTAGCTTTAGAAGAGGCAGCAATAACAACTTCTGCATAATTTAACTGTTGTGTCAGCTTCGCTGTAACCAATAGAGACTTGTGGGAAGACGCATTCTCCTCAGGGGGGACTTGTAACATCGATGAGAAATTCTTCGAGGCCCACAGAACAATATAGTATACAATATACTGTTTCCTGCAGAGAGGCAGCTAGCAAGTTGTACGCAATCTCACAGGAAAACAATGCACTTCCCAGCAATCAACCCCCCCCCCCAAACTGTGTCTTCCTCTTTTACATTATTTTCCTTTTTGCTCCTTTCTTCCCCATTGCAGGTAGATAAGAAAAACAACACAAAATATAATCACAAATAATGGGCTGGTAATGCTATACTTTGCAAGGCAAAGAATGACAATTGTATGTAGGTTTTTGCTCCCCTAGACAGAGTAGCTGTTAGAGTTTTGTTTTAGATGACAAAAGCAGAGAGTTTATTAACTGTACACAGATCAAAGTGTCATTCTTCAAAGTAAGGTTTTACCAAGAATTTTACTCACTCAGAGGTGCTAGGAGGGCTGCTTGTTTATAAATCCAAGAGCAAATAAATAATGCAGATATAGGAGACTCTACTTACCATTGATGTTTCTGTACATTATTTTATGTAATTGCACACAGTTGTCCCATGTAATGGCTATGTAATCTGCCTCCTGATTTATAATACAAATATAATCCCACACATAGTATTTCCTGAATAATTTACAAGAGAGTCATTGGGCATTTTTATACACACCGTAGAGTTCTGGTCTTTCAATCTTCTGGTTTTACAAGTCCACAAGTAAGTTCCAGATGCATTCTTCTCTCACACACTATCCTGAGGCAGTTCATGGATGCATTTTTCACACACAAGCTGCCCTGAGGCAACCTAAAGTAGCCGCAGATGTAGACGTGAGGGGCTGCCATGGAAACTAAGTGACCACAGCTGCCTGGAGCAAAGCAGTTGACCAGGAGAACATTTTACACACAAACGTTCGGGGGAAAGTTCTATGCAGAAGTTAAAATAGCCAGATGTTTAAGATCTGGGTGAGTGATTTAGACACACAGAAAGTTCAGGATGTAACAGCAAACATGCAGGAGAAATGTGTGTGTAACAACACCCAGTGTTTTATTAAAGGAACAATTCCAGTAGTGGTGGCTGATGCCTAAAATAAGCAATGAGGCTGGGAATTAGCTACTACTCACTGGTGAAGCTATTTCTGCCAATGATATCATTTCTGATCTCCCAAAGAAAATTAATTTACCAGCTTAAAATCTGGGGCTCTGCTCCTCCCACAGTAAATTCTGTCTGCCCCAACCCTTAATTACTTCCACAAGTAGCAGCAGCAGCAGCAGGTTCTGCTGGCTGGCAGGGTCTCTTCTTCTGCCACAACACACACACCCCAAAAAAAAAAAATCTGGGAAGGCAGCTTCAGAACATGTGACACTCTCTACTTTTAATAGAAAGAAGAGCTCTCTTGGGGATGAAGTCCTATCAGGACTGGGTGCCCACAGGTCTTAGAAGCCATGGCTCTTAGGGCTTCTATATAGAACTATTGCCACAGAGCTACATGGAAAGTTCCAAGCACAGGTGCTCAGGAACAACTGAATATTTGCCGTTCCTTAGGAACTACCTGGCCCAGTGTCCTGAATGAATGGCCAGCAAGGCTCTGTCCCTGATTTTCTGCAGGCCCAATATATGCTACAATCCTGAGCATTGCAGCAGAGACTCGGCCTGCCTCACCTTGGGTGTTTTTAGACAAACAAGTTGACCGGCAGGGGGCCATGGCCACTGCATGGCTCTCCCACAGAGCACCTATGCATGCAGAGGGTGTGGGAAGTGAAACAAATGGGCAGCTCTCAGCATGGCTACTGCAGCAACGGAGGCAGCCACTGCACATTTGGCTTGCGTCACACGGCTCACTTTGCATTTCCCGGCATGGCTACGTGAGTGGTTGAGTGGTACTCCATGGTCTATCACAGCATGCATCCAGCTGCTATACTTTTAGATAGCTGGTTGGATCTGTGACTCGGGGTAGCCATACAGGGTAGCATCTCATCTGAAAATACCCCTTGTCTCCTTGTCCAAATCTCTAGCTATGCCATGGAACAGACCCTACTCTGATGTCCAGCAGGCATTCATCTCCCTGGCTATACTGTTTCTTGATTTGAACTTTGACCTTGCTTCTGCCTTGCCCCTCTGGACTTGAAGCTTGGTAATATAGACACCTAGAAGTTTGCTTCTGAGTTGGACCCAAGCATCAGCCTGTCAGTAGTGCTAGCTTGAGGCTGGGATCTTGACAGCCTCTAGGATCAATCTCTTGACTGTACTCTGTGATGCTGCCAGAAGCATAGCTAGATTGAGATGGGTCTGGTGCAGAAGGTAGAATGTCATCACCTTCCTTGCCAAAACTGGTTCTTTATATGCGGGCAGCCCCTTCCTCTCCTCACCTGCCTCTGCTCATCCTGTAAATACAGCTGAAAGAACAACATAAGAAACAGCGGCATAATCTTTAGCTAAATCTTTGGGAAGGAGTTTCCTCTGAAAGACTTTCCTCTGGGTGTTCTTAGACAAGCACCTTCCCACCTATTATTACCCACCAATCATCATGCATGTTGCTGGGCTGCATTGGTGCCCTATCCAGCTCTGCAACATGTATGATGAGTGGGTGATTAGTGGTTAATAGGTGGGGAAGCATTTGTCTAAAAACACCCACCAACTCACAGATGCCCCAGTCCCTCACTCAAAAGCCCTAATGGCATATCAAACATTTGAAATGTTCAAAATTTTAGAAAACGTTTATTGCTATGGAAGTTTGCATGTTCTCTATCTATTCCGTTTGCAATAACCACTCAGATTAATGGCACACACACTCTCTCACTCTCAGTAAACGTAAAGATCCTTCCCAATCCACACCAACAATCTGAGCTGTTGCCAGTTAGTCTTCTGCCAGCTCACTGGTATCCCACTAGCACAGAAAGAGACACATCCTAGACATATATATGTCTAGAGGGGATATTTTCTCCACTCCTCCCTTAAGTTACTGCGGGAACCTTGAAAAACCCTTTGCCTTGCAAGTGGGGTAACAAATTATATTAGCCCATAAAACACACAGTTTCCTCAAGCTGCAGCTAGGGGCACTTAGCAAGTCTTCAGTGGGTGTTAATCACTCATTCACTTACGAGTACATTCCACCTACAAGGGCCCTGGTACAGTTGGCTGCCTGCACCTATTACAACTATGCTTTTGATACTTCACTAAAATATATGAATGCTTCACCACTACTTCCAAATTTCATGTATTTTCTCCAATGAACTGCTGAGGAGACAGTGAGAAAGAAAAGCACCCGCCACAAAGGAATTTGCAAGACAAAAGGGAAATAGGTAATTAATCACTTTTACAAACTGTCATAGTAAATTTGGCCCAAAATCTAGGTCATGCTGCAAATAACAGTCTTTACAAAGTACAAGCTTAGAAGAAATGTGCGCATGAATTATTTTAAGAAGATCCAAACCTACCTCAACCCCAAATATTGTCAGGACACAAGAGGCAATCAAGCCTCAGAATCCGAGTTGCAAATACTCCATACTCTGATCCAGAATTTCTACCCTGTCCGTTCCAAGGATAATGCCTATAATGCAACTTAGAGATGTGGATATTGAGCAGTCTTGATGTCTGGGTCTGTTAAAGCAGCCAAGAATCAGTAGGATATAGGACTGTTCATTTTTAATTAGCAATCCAGGGCTTGAATCTTATTTTGCCCCCTCTGACAAATGAAGGTAGAGGGGACTGGTCACACTGGCTTCACCTTCAAGGCTATAATCTACCAGCAGTATAACCTGAAAGGATACATTTCATAATTCAAGTCCCTTCTGGCTTTAAAATCTTTTATGATCATCTCATCTAGCCTGTATAACACAGAACTCACCCAGTAATTCCTGCATGAAACCTAGAACCTCTGTTTGATCAATACTGCCCCTCCTTAGGATCTGGCCTTGCTTAACTAAAATGAGAAGAAACCATTAGTAGCACTAGGAAAAAGTTAATTTTTAATTAGCAATCCAGGGCTTGAATCTTATTTTTGTGACTCTTCTAAATCCCTGGGGCAAAGTCTATTATCCCAAATGGATTTTTCACAGTAATGCTAAATTGAGCATCACAAATGTGTGGTACTCTAATTTAGCTCAATTTGATAGGCATTTTTGATCAGCAAATCGTAAGTGTTTAAATGGAAGAAATGTGCTAAAATAATGGACAAATTTAGTTCTTTAGGCTCTTTATTTGGAAAGACTGAAACTGACCCTATAAAACTGTAATAACACAAATTTACAAAATGGAATCACATTTGCAAATAATGACTGGGCTAGATTGGGCAGACCGCACAATTAGCTATTGTGTTCTATTCAGAGTTACAAAAAACTGTATGAATTATCAGAAAGTATTTGACCCACATTCTCAATTTTCTCCTATTCCCAAATCTGTAGTTGTAGTATGTAGCTATTTGCTTCTTGATTTGCCACTAAAGCTGCACCAAAAGAGGAATGTTGGTGTCAGAAAATCTGGAACCAGCTCTGGCAAGATGCTTTTTTTCTATTCCATGCCAATCCAGTCCTTTGTTTCTCTTTGGACTAGAGCCTTGGGAACCTACACAGCCAGTGTGGTGTAGTGGATAAGGTGCTGGACTTGGACCTGGGAGACCAGGATTTGAATCTCATCCTAGCCAATGAACTCACTGGAGGACCTCTCAGCCTCAGTTCCCCATCTGTAAAATAGGAATAGGTGTGTGTGTGTGTTCCCCTCATCCTTCTCCATCTCAGATTGTAACCCTCTGGGCAGGGACCTATCTCTGACCGTAAAATGCTGTGTATGTCTAGTAGCGCTATAGAAATGATAAGTGGTAGTAGGAACCTGACCAAGCTCAGTCTGACACAGGGGGTGCTCGGGGGCTCTCCTGGGCCAAGTCCCTCTTATTTGGACTAGGTCAGACTCTTCAAGGGTAAGAGGCCTTGTGAAGTGCTCTCTAGTCTGCAGGGCTGGGGCTACATCAGGAAAGTGGTGGTGGAAATCTTAATCTGCCCCTTTCCTGAAGTCCCACCCTCAAAGAACACTTCGGTGTTGTGGTTACATCAAGAAAAGGGCAGGGGGACTGCCCCTTTCCTGACATGCTGCCCTACCTCCACAGAGCACCATGATGTCACTCACAGGTCTGCAGGGAGGCAGGTCAGGAAAAGAGAGGGTTAAGGTATTCTTCCACTCCTTTCCCAATATAGTCTTGCCCCCATGAAGCACTGTGATTTCACAGTAGGGGTCAGGGTGACCCCAGTATAGATTGGGCTCAAGCTGTCAGGAACCAGAGGGGGGGGGGGCACACAGAGAGACATAGAGGATCAAGGTCCAGAGAGGCACAAAGGATCAGATCTGAGTCCAAGGGGTCAGTGCAGGATCCGGCCCAAAGGACAACTGGAGACTTCATGCAGGATTGAAGGTCTAGGAGAATTCATGTAGGATCAGGATCCAAAGACTTAAGGGCAGGCTGGGAACACATACACAGACCAGGAGATGTGGGAAGCAAGCTAGGGTGCTGGGACAGAGAAGCAGACAGATGGGGCAGAAAGGTGAAGGCCAGTTATGACACAGACAGGCAGACCAGAGTCCAGACACAAAGTTCCAACCAAAATACAAACAAACTGGGCCACCAAACAAACTGGAATCAATGAATAAACAAATCTAGCATCCTGGGAAACAGATGATCCACTCAGCTTCCTGTGGCTTCAGGCTGACCTTATATGCAGGCCAGCAGCCAACCAGAAAGCTGGGGATGGAGCAAGGCTGAGGGAGGGTGTGGCCTGACCAGTGCTGGGAAAGGCTTTAGCACTAGCCCTTGGCCCTGGCCAGAGTGCCTCACTGGTGTTGAGGTCTCAGTCACTGTGCTCTGGGCCCTAAAGGCAGTGGTTTGAGTCCTGCCTCTTAAATGGGCATGGAGAGACCAGTTCCATTGAGATACATCGGGTTCATGGCCCCGGGTCCCAAGCCTTTTGACATTTCGGCGAATTTGTAAGACCTGGCTGTTTGCCCAGGCATTTGGGGAGGGGGGGTTAGGGGTTTTTTTAATCTTCCCCTACCCGTATTTATTTATTGTTTTTCCCAGCTTATTGTAGTGTTTTTATGGATGTTTATATTCTGTTTTAAATTGTTTTTATGATGAGGTTGATAGCTGCCCCAAGCTGTTTGCAGGAGGGGCGGGATACAAATTGAACAAAATAAATAAATTAAATAAAATAGTGCAGTCAGCTTCTGACTGCTTGCCCACCTTAAGAAAGGAACAGGGACTAATGTGAATTTAATTCATATTAGTCCAGTCACATAAAACCCTGATCATGGGCACTAGGGATATGTGAACCCCCGGGAGTTCAGGGTTCGGCCTGTTCGGGGTTTGGCCAAACCCAAAACTGTTCGGTTCAGCCTGTTTGAGCCAAACCTGTTTGGGGGGGTTGAACCCGTTCGGGGGGGGGGTTTCCATCTTCCCTCCAGGTTGTGCAGATAGAAGAGGCGCCGGGGAGCACCTCCCCCTGACCACCCTTGAAATTTTTAATTTTTTTTAACCCACCCCAGGGATTGCCCTACCTGGTGGTGCCAGGGCTCTGGCCCTGGGTCCAGCAGTGGCAGTGGTGGTGGCAGGTCCAGCAGTGGCGGTGCTCCTGAGTGCTTCAAACCAGAAGGCCTAGTAGCAGCCTGAAGCGCTAAAGAGCACCACTGCTGCCAGACCCACTGCCACCACCACCACCGCCAGACCCAGGGCCAAAGCCATGGCACCACCAGGTAGGTCAGGGTCCGGGTCTGGCAGTGGCGGCAGCAATGGTGGGAGTGGTGGGTCCGGCAGCAGCAGCGTTCTGGAGCACTTCGGGTCGCTACTAGACCTTCCGGTTTGACTCAGAAGACCTAGTAGCAGCCTGAAGTGCACCAGAGCGTTGCCACTGCTGGACCCACCACCGCTGCCGCCACCACCACCACTGCCACCACCAGACCAGAGACTGAAGCCCCAGAACCACCAGGTAGAGCGATTCCTGGGGTGGGGGGGTTAAAAAAAATAATCCCAGGCTGGGCGGGGGGGAGGTGCTCCCCGGAGCCCCTTCCACCCATGTAACCTTGAGAGGGGAGGGAAAACCTGGTTCCTCCCTGCCCCCCGCCCCCCTCCTGAATGCAGTCAGAACCTGAACTTTGTTCAGCCAGTTTGGGAGGGGTCGGTTCAGATTTGGGGTGTTCGCGAACGGGCCGAACCCCCCGAGTTCGGGCCGAACCCAGAACTTCTCAACCATGTTCACACATCCCTAATGGGCATGGGGGGGAGGGGTATCATGATTTTCCCCTTCCCCCATTAAATTCAGTAACGTGAAACAGGGCTCAAAATCCAGCCCTGTCTCATATTATTGAATTTAATAGGGGAAGGGGGAAACAACGTTAAAACCTTCATACCCACAATCGGGGGTTTCACGTGAGCGGACTAATGTGAACTCACGTTAGTCCACACACCTTTTTAACATGGGCAAGAAGCCTCAGACTGGGCTTAGACTTGGTTTTAGGGCTCTCCTTGGGAATAACATTTTTTTCTGCTCAAATCTTTGGGTAATTATGCCGATACTTGCTTTTTAATTTAAACCCTGTTTAGATTTGGATTACAACCAACCACTGTGTCCATTATTTATTTATTTTTAACCCCAAACACCTCAGCAAAATATCTCAGAATAGCTATACACAGACTGTGGTTCAAACAGATAAACGCATGAAAAGATTCCAAACTACTAGTCAATAAGTGAGAAAGTGAGTGGTAAATTTTGTACCATTTAAACATTAAATTTACTTTCCATTTCAGTACCGTCCTTTCTGAAAAGTACTATGCTTCACTTTGAAATCAGAATAACTCATCATGTGTACCTCCCATAGTGGGTGTAAAATCAAGAGATGAAGGGGACAATCCTTGCCTTTATTTTAGTACTGTTGTACTAAGATATGCTATCTCAAGAAAGGGCACTACCACTAGCTAGCTGCAGATTTTATAGCTTTTCTCCAAGCAGCAAAACAAGTTGTTGTGTGCTTGACTTTCATTACTTCTTTTTTTTTCTTTTCAAAAAGCTTTATTGAGATGCACAGGTCAAGTACAAATAGCCAAGCATTGGTATAACACTAGGAGTCCCTAGGTACAGGATGGGACTCATGAACAATTACAATTCTTGACTAGATCAATCCTGTGAATGCTTTTCTTTTCTTTTTTCCGCCTATTTTCTTGTGTCTATCCCCTCTATAGAGGGTTTCCACTCTTAATTCAAAATAACCTTTTAACTAAACTATAACCCTAAACCTTTGACTGGTGCATTAAATATCCGAGGTGTTGATTTTTCAATTTCAGTTCATATATAAAAGTCAAACAAGAATGACATCTAATCTTCCTTGACTCCCTCCTTCTGCATAATGCCCACACAAGGAAGCCATGTTGTTACAAAGTCCTCTCTCTTGCCTTTGATACTTGCAACCATTTTCTCCATTGTGAAGAGATACCACATTAAATTCATCCACTCTGTGATGGTGGGTTCCTGTTCTGCCTTCCACTCTCTAGCTATTAGGTTGATAGTTGCCATGCACATTTTCTTACAGGAGCTGGCATATCTTTGTATCCTTTCAGAGTCTGGGTATAGTCCCAGAAGTCCAATGTCTGGTGTGAATGGTACAGTTACATTTGTTATTTTATTCATTAAATTCCATACTCCTCTCCACAGAGGTTGTATCACTGTACAGTTCCACCAGCAGTGGATATAAGTAGCTCTCTCTCCACATTTCCTCCAGCAGAGACCCCCTTTATTGCCACTGATTTTTTCTATTCTCACTGGGGTGAGGTAATATCTCATTACCAGCTTTATTTATTTCCCTGAATTGTAGGGATGATACACATACGTGCATGTGGTTCCAGATTTCTGTCTTTAGTTTTTCATCTATGGTTTTATTTAAATCTTTATCCCATTTACTTATGTATGTACATTCCCCATTAAACCATATTTTCTTTAGTCCCTGATATATTCTGGAGACACTACCTCTGTTCGCTGTGTCATGGGGGTCTCTGCTGGAATGTTCATTTTCTTCATTATCTGCAAAGAAACTTTTTAGTTGAAAGTATTGAAAAACATTCACTTTTCCCTGCACTATTTCCTCACATTTCTGTATTATTGTTATTATTATTATTATTATTATTA
>QEPC01008141.1:162343-183028 GCA_003113815.1 Sphenodon punctatus | reverse complement strand
CCTCACCACCCAGAACAGCTCCACTGAACACAACTGAGTGGACGCTATGAGGGAAGCAAAATACCACTTCTTTGCTTCCCCCACAGCCACGGAATAGGCCTTTGAAAATGCTCTATGCCACATTCAGTTGTCATGGACACAAGTCCAGTGCCATTGTAACTCCAACTGCTTCCCTTTGTGCTTCAGCGTCCCCAGATCCTCCATGAACCATAGGGATCTATGGTGATGAAATGCTGGGAGAGGACACCTGGAAGCCACCCAATCAATGATCTCTGTTATCCAGATGTTCCAAAAGGGATAAATTCATTGATGGAGCGACCGCCAAGGTAAACAGGTATCTCCTCCAGAGCATTCTGGAGCAGCTATTGTTCCATAAGTCTCTGGGGGTGGACCATCTTATCCTGTCCCACACCTCTATGGTCAGGCAGGCTTGCCAGGATGGAAGCTCGCAGAAGGTAATGGTCTGAATATGGCAAGGGAGAGCTCTCCATTCCCCCAATCATCAGACCCCTGCCTCAAGGTCAGTGCAGAATATTAAGTCAAGGGTATGTCCCTCCTCATGTGTAAGGCCCACTACCACCTGGGGAAGTCCCATGGTTGCCATGGCAGCCATGAATTTCTGCTCTGCCCCAAGTAATCTAGCCTGGACATGGATTTTGAGGTCCACCAGGACAATAAGGCTAGGGGATCTCAAGACCAGGTCTGATACCAGAGTGGCTAGAGCAGTCGGGGGTGCTACCATGCAGTGGGGTGCTTGGTACAGAAGCAGAAGCCCAATCCTTTCCCTGGCCAGACCCCCTGGTCCATCTCCGGCCAAATCAAACACAAGATTGAGACCCTCTATTCCAGACTCGGTCTGCACTGAAAACCTCAGAGCAATCAAACCATCCTTAAAAATAATGGCTACACACACACACACCCGACCCTCCAGCCTAGGGTGCTGCTGGACAGAGTACCCAGCTGGAACGAGGTCAGACAGAATTGGCCCTGACAACTCAATCCAGCCAGGTCTCCATGAATAGTCGAAGATTTATTGGTCACCAATCACACATTAAACAACACCAGTGACAGGCCAGGATCACTGAGACCTCATCCCTCTGGTTACCTGAACCCGGGGGGTGGGGTGGGGGTGGTCCAACGGGTGACCGGCACCAAGTACTGGCCCCTCCACTCTGGATAACCTCTCCCTCTCTTGGACCACAGATTCCCCCTCCCCATAATGACCCCTACTGCCATCACTGCTCCCCCTGACAGGCCACTACCAGCCCAACTCCTGCCCCCCTACCAGCTCCCAGCCAGGGAGGCAGGGGAAGAGCTGCTCCCCCCAATATCTCCCCTTACTCACTCACTCACCACCCAACCCACCCACCCCCCTCTCACCAGGGGGACAAAATCCAACCTCCACATCCCCAATGACTTCCCCTCTAATCCCCAGCTGACATCCTCAGGATGGGTCTGACTGTTCTCTCTGTACATCAGACCTCACCCAAATGTCAGCAAAGGTCAGGTTTCCTTTACCTCTCAACCTCTCTGGGCCCCATACCCCGGGTAGTCACAACACCCACAGACCAAAGCAAAATCCATTTGGTGTTCCCGGGCAAACAACCCACACCACTAGCTTTTTAGGGTGTTATATGACCCATCATGCTCATTACAAGCAAACCTGCTACTTTCAAAAGACAAGAAATTGTATGAGTTACTTTTAACCAATGGGCAGCTCTGCTTCCACATACATTCTGAGCACAGTGACCTTCACTACCTTGAAGATTCCTTCACCTGCCCATTTCTTAATATTTAGTAGTTCCCCCACCCTAATTAAAAATTCCATGCTTCTGTATGCTAACAGATATAACATTTTAGATGAGTTAGCATGTGCATTGACGTGCTTATGACAGAAATGTCTATGCACTTTAATAGCCACGTGGATTGGCAGTGTCGGTGCAGCAAGACACATACACCCAGCATAAGCTTTGCAATAACTTTTTCAACCAATACCTGACCTATAACCAATCGCAGCCAATAGCAGGCAATACCAGCTCATGCTCAGAACACAGCCAGTCCTGTGATATCACATGATCAATAGTGGCAAATAGCTGCTCACGTGTGGTATACAGCCAATCCTAGCTAGGGGTCACCAAGTTCAAAATGTTTGGTGCATGGTCTGCAGAATTCATGGACACTGGACTTCCTCGCGGTCATTATTGTGCTCCAGGCCTTCATTACCACTGGTGAGCAGAACCTGCAAGCGATCCAACAGATGCAAGCCTTCTGCTGTTGTTGGCATGACATGATCTCAAGGAACAGACAGGTTCTTCTTGGAATCATAGAATCTTAGAATTGGAAGGAATGTCAGAGGTCATCTAGTCCAACCCCTTGATCAGTGCAGGAAATCCACAGCTACAGCATCCCTGACAGATACCCGTCCAGCCTCTGTTTGAAAACTTTCAGCGAAGGAGAGCCCACCACCGCCCTAGGCAGTCTGTTCCACTGTCGAACAGCTTATTGTTAGGAAGTTCTTCCTAATGTTTAGCTGAAATGTGCTTTCTTGTAATTTGATCCCATTGGTTCTAGTCTTGCCCTCAGGAGCAACAGAGAACAAGTCTGCTCCATCTTCTGTGTGACAGACCTTCAGATGGCTATCATCTCTCCCCTTAGTCCCATTCTTCTGGCTAAACATACCCATTTCCTTCAACCTTTCCTCATAGGACTTGGTTTCCAGACCCCTGACCATCTTTGTTGCTGTCCTCTGAACCCGTTCCAATTTGTCAATGTCCTTCTTAAAATGCAGTGCCCAGATCTGGACACAATACTCTGGATGAGCTCTGACCAGTGCAGAATAGAGTGGAACTATTCCTTCTCATGACCTGGACACTATGCTTCTGTTAATGCAGCATTAGCCTTTTTAGCAGCTGCATCACACTGCTGACTCATGTGATCAACTACAACCCCAAGATCCTTTTCACATGTACTGCAGCCAAGCCAGGTATCACCCATCCTATACTTGCGCATTTTATTTTTCTTACCTAAATGCGGAACTTTACATTTATCTCTGTTTAATTTCATTTTGTTAGTTTTAGCCCAGATTTCCATCCTGTCAACATCGTTTTGAATCTTGTTTCTGTCTTGAAGGTGCTAGTTACCCCTCCCAGTTTTGTGTCATCTGCAAATCTGATAAGTATCTTGCTTGATCTGTGGCTGCGATAGTAGGGTGCACCACCCCATGGAGGCAGCTCTTGCTTTAGCACCATGCACTTGCCTGTCTCCAGTGATAATGGTCTGCACTGGGGAGGATAGAAGTCATGCACTCAGGGCCAGCCCTAGGTCACACATGGCCCTTCACCAGCCTGGGTCCTGCACCTTTGGAATGATGACAATACACCCCCCACCCACCCCCAGGGTGCCCTGAACAAGCTTCAGCTGGGCATCCAAGGGCGAGGCTGCCCAGCCTGCCCTTTTTGCAGGCCGTCATGTTGCTCAGGCTGCACCTACAAACAAATCTGCAGGTGCAGCTGCATGACCCTGCCCCCAGCCAGAGCCAGAGCCAGATCCAGAAGCACTACATGATGACTGGATGGTCTGCTAGAGCGTGCACCACAGCAGGCTGAAGTGAGGGAGAGGGAGGCTGGGGCAGAGAGAGCTGGGGCATCCTGGGGCAGGAAGGGGGAGTCGGGGGAAGGAAGGGGTGGGACTGGGCCAAGGAGGAAAAGTTGGAGCTGGTAGCTTGGGGCAGGGAGCCATGAGGGCAGGAAGGAGCTGGGGAGCCATGGGGCAGTAGTTTTGGTAGATTTTGGAGAACATAACCTCTTACTGTTAGGAGCTGGGAGTGAACAATGGGAAATGGTGACCTGTTGGGTACCCATTGTGACCTGTTGGGTACTTCTTCCAAGCGGTTAAGATTGGCCACTGTCGGAGACAGGTGTTGGGCTCAATTGACCATTGGTCTTACCCAGTGTTGCACTTTTTATGTTCTTACATTTTCATCAATTTCTTGGACTTTTGGGGACTGTCACTGTCCAGGAATTTTTGGGACTTTTCAGGAGTGTCTGGAAATTTTGGGGACTTTGGGGGAGTCTTTCCAGGACCTTTCAGGACTTTTAAAAATGCCCCCTCTCCCATCAAACCACACATAAGTTTTATGGAGCAGACTGGCAGCTTCCTCAGGCTGCCTAGAGTGACAAATATTCTTGCAGTGCTCCTTGATAGAGGGACCAGCTCACCCGCTGAACTGGCATCAGTGTTCTGCCCATGTGTAACATAATTTTGCAGGTTCACTCTCTCCACTGGATAACATGGGAAATGCAAAACATCCTACCTTAAAAACTACACAACTGTTTTTAAAAACCCAAACTCAGGAAATAACTAGAATGCACACTTGAATTTTCTGACACCTCTACTCCTCCAGACATATAGCCTGAAACATACTTTTATCTGTCAACAGGAGATGGCCACAAGACCCACCCAGAAAAAAACACTTCTGCCTCCAATTTTCAAACTCATAACTCGAAAGGTTTCTCAACTGTCTCTGTCTGAAATTTTGACAGGTTCTACTACTCACCCAAGCAATCCTCCCTACACCATTTCACAGTGATGGAATCATTTCCATTTTATAAGAAGTAGAATTTTTATGATTTTAATGGGGAGTACAAATCGCCTTAACTATAGAGCCGCTCCTGCTATATCAAATAGCTCTATAATAGCTATATTAAACTTCATTACATTAAGGAACTATAAATAGATAACTATATTATTTATAGCAGTTTCTTTTTCTGCCTGCTCTTTTTGGGGGCAGTTTGGCATGCTTGCTTGTGTGGTGGGACATTTTCCCCAACGTCCTACTGATCCAGCTGTAGAGAAGTGTTTGCAGGAGGCATGCGGGAATGATTAGAGGGGTGCCAGGGGGATGGTGACTGGCCCAGGAACTGTTCACTGACATGAGCGCACTGGGAGAGGACTCAGGTGCTTTCTCAGGGGGCGGGGGAGTACAGGGTGAACAAGGTTAGGTGAGCAGGTTCCAAGTAGGCAGGCATGAATGGCCAATAGGTTTTAGGAAATGATGCCTGCCCCTGAACAACAATGCTCATGCTCATGGCAGAGACATGCTCAAGCAGGGAGCTCTGGAACTGGATGGCCTGGAACAGGCTGATTTGCATCTGTGCCCACATCTCACTCATCTCCTTTCTTGCCTTCTTGATCACACTGTCCCACAGCTCAAACCACTGCTAGAGGTGAGCCCAGTGCCTGTTCTCCTGCCAGTGGTCCAGGTGAGCCTCAGCAGCAAAGGCCTTGCATTGTGTGGTGTTCTGCCACACCAGTTGCCTATTCTTCCTGGTCTTGCCATTAATGATATCCCGGGTCTCATCTTCTTACTGTGTGAGAAGCAGCTGCCTTGCTAAATCCTTCCTGCACTCCAGCAGTGCAGACCCACAGCATTGGACACTTGTGGCAAGGGGTTTCATCTGCATCCATTGTGCTGGCAGACCTGTAGCAAGGCAACAAGGAAAGCCATTCATTCATACCACTGCATCCACCTTCCCACTTGAATGTTTAATTCGTTTTCCTAAGTAATAGAAAACATTAGTTGCACACTCTTAATAGCCATGGCCCCAGCAATGGTAATCCTCCACCTGAAAATACAGCAGCTTGGAAACAGCAAGCATTGGGCACGTACTGCCAATCAGGGCGAGCTGCGAGAATGCACATTCGAAAATAGTGTGGCGGGCTTTTAACATGGATGGTACATGCGCCCCAGTGAGAGAGAGAGAGTGGAGAAGAGGACCTGGAAATGGTTGCTCCTCCGAATGCTATAGGCTTTTCACCTGCAGCTCTGTGGTGTTGGCAGACCTATATGTTCATGAAGCTGCATGCAACCTAATTCTGCATTCCCAGGTGGGGGCTGTGGCAAAGAATGCATTTTGCTAATTATATCTGGTGTGAAAGTTTCAGATGTATGTTTCAGATAATGACCTGGCCACCATCATCCATGCTTTCATTACCTCAAGATTGGACTATTGCAGTTCACTCTACATGGTGTACACCTATGGTGATGTTCCGGAGACTGCAACTAGTGCAGAATGCGGCGGCTCATCTCCTTACAGGGACGGGTCTCCGTGAGCACATTACACCGATGCTCCCAGCCCTGCCCTGGTTGCCTATAGTCTTCTGGGTCTGATTCAAGGTATTTATTGTGACCTATAAAGCCCTATATGACCTTCGTCCAACTTACCTGCAGGACCATCTCACTCTCCGCGCTCTGGTGTGGCCTCTGCAGTTCACTGGAAGTGCCTTTTTTGAGGTCCCCTGTGTGGTCTGGGAAGCCACTATGGAGAGGGCATTCTTGGTGGCCACTGCTAGGCTGTAGAACTCCCACCCATAGAGACCCAGGTGGCCCCGGATCTCCCCTCCTTCCATCGTATGTGTAAAACATGGCTGTTCCGCCCGGCTTTTGGCGAGGGAGATGGAATGTAGGGTGCGCTGGGGGACTGGGAGGGGGTGGTGGTTCTGTGTCTTCTCTTTTTATTGTATTGTTTGTGATTTTAATTATTTTATGTGTTTTCATGTTGTAAGCTGCTCCGGGCTGCTTGGAGCAAGAGGGGTGGGGTAACAAATGATTTTATAAAATAAAATAAATAAAAAAGAATTGACAGGACACAGACACATGGGTGCACATTAGCCTGCATTTGCCCACATGGTGGGCTCTGCATTCTCCAGGACCCTGTTGTCCGTGGGGGGCTGCGTGTCCAGAGAGTGGTGGCCACATGGCTGGTGAGGGTGAACACCTAATAAATGAGCAGATGGACACCCACCTGGTGTGAGCTACAGTCTCATTTGTTAAACCCCTCAGTCTCACCTTCTTCAGTGCTAATGTGACAGCCTGTAAAACATTGCTTTTGTACATGATGTTTGGATGCAGAAGGAAAGAGCTGTATTCCTTGTGCATCAATGCTTCAGATGCTTCAGATTTCATACGCATAGAAAGAAGCTTACATCTGTGAGGCTTTAATAATTGAATTCCAGCATCCTTTCCTAAGAGATCAGACAATGAAGGTTTTTTAAAAAGTTTACAGTAAGGCCCTTTTCACACAGACACTCTAAGACTGATAACATAGGTGTTACATTTTATTTTACACCACCTATTTTATCGGTGTTAGAGTTTCCTTGTGAAAAGTGTCTAAGACCGAAAAAGTTTAATATTCTTAATAGAACCGCTTAACAAGCAGCACAGGAGATAAAAATCCTCCTTGATATGATAAAACTATTACTTCTGCTCAAAGCAGTAGAAATCATCTATGCACAAATTGCAAACTAATACTGGTTAAATTACACTAATTAGTATAAATCAAACTTTGAAGAAGTCGTGTGGGTGGGTGCGGTGTGTGTGGGGGGGAGTGTTGCGCCATAAAAAAATAAGCTGCTATCCATTTCCTATGCAAAACAGCTTTCTTCATAATTTTGGCCATACGGTAAACATTTCACGCTGATAAAACACTCAGAAGTGGCTTTCTAATTTAAACAAAGTGCTCACAAACCCTTATGAACCATATGGCAACATGAATTACTCCCTTTTTAATCAATGATATTCAGTCTGATACATTTAAACAAGTGGGATTTAAATAAATAAATAAAAATAAAATTCCCAAAGCATTATCTTCAGTTTCAACGGTAAAAGGGAGGAAGGAACTGTTACTCAGGGTGCAATCCAAGGTGCATACCTGCACCATACGCAGGTTGCATGTGCACACCAAGTGCAGAGCGTGTGCACACCACATTTGCATGTGGCACATGCAAGCTGTGTGCTTGGTGCACATGTACATTGCATGTGTGCAGCGTGCACATGCATGCACCTTGTGTTGGCTGGTTAGAGGGCTCGCCAGTTTAGTGACTCGATGTGGATGTTTGGTCTGAAAAGGGCCCACAAAGGGTGCAGCCAGATGAGATGCACAGGTCTGATCCCTGTGTGGCCCCATGGTGGGCAATTAGTCCACACACACACACACACACACACACACACACNATATCCCGGGTCTCATCTTCTTACTGTGTGAGAAGCAGCTGCCTTGCTAAATCCTTCCTGCACTCCAGCAGTGCAGACCCACAGCATTGGACACTTGTGGCAAGGGGTTTCGTCTGTATCCATTGTGCTGGCAGACCTGTAGCAAGGCAACAAGGAAAGCCATTCATTCATACCACTGCATGCACCTTCCCACTTGAATGTTTAATTCGTTTTCCTAAGTAATAGAAAACATTAGTTGCACACTCTTAATAGCCATGGCCCCAGCAATGGTAATCCTCCACCTGAAAATACAGCAGCTTGGAAACAGCAAGCATTGGGCACGTACTGCCAATCAGGGCGAGCTGCGAGAATGCACATTCGAAAATAGTGTGGCGGGCTTTTAACATGGATGGTACATGCGCCCCAGTGAGAGAGAGAGAGTGGAGAAGAGGACCTGGAAATGGTTGCTCCTCCGAATGCTATAGGCTTTTCACCTGCAGCTCTGTGGTGTTGGCAGACCTATATGTTCATGAAGCTGCATGCAACCTAATTCTGCATTCCCAGGTGGGGGCTGTGGCAAAGAATGCATTTTGCTAATTATATCTGGTGTGAAAGTTTCAGATGTATGTTTCAGATAATGACCTGGCCACCATCATCCATGCTTTCATTACCTCAAGATTGGACTATTGCAGTTCACTCTACATGGTGTACACCTATGGTGATGTTCCGGAGACTGCAACTAGTGCAGAATGCGGCGGCCCATCTCCTTACAGGGACGGGTCTCCGTGAGCACATTACACCGATGCTCCCAGCCCTGCCCTGGTTGCCTATAGTCTTCTGGGTCTGATTCAAGGTATTTATTGTGACCTATAAAGCCCTATATGACCTTCGTCCAACTTACCTGCAGGACCATCTCACTCTCCGCGCTCTGGTGTGGCCTCTGCAGTTCACTGGAAGTGCCTTTTTTGAGGTCCCCTGTGTGGTCTGGGAAGCCACTATGGAGAGGGCATTCTTGGTGGCCACTGCTAGGCTGTAGAACTCCCACCCATAGAGACCCAGGTGGCCCCGGATCTCCCCTCCTTCCATCGTATGTGTAAAACATGGCTGTTCCGCCCGGCTTTTGGCGAGGGAGATGGAATGTAGGGTGCGCTGGGGGACTGGGAGGGGGTGGTGGTTCTGTGTCTTCTCTTTTTATTGTATTGTTTGTGATTTTAATTATTTTATGTGTTTTCATGTTGTAAGCTGCTCCGGGCTGCTTGGAGCAAGAGGGGTGGGGTAACAAATGATTTTATAAAATAAAATAAATAAAAAAGAATTGACAGGACACAGACACATGGGTGCACATTAGCCTGCATTTGCCCACATGGTGGGCTCTGCATTCTCCAGGACCCTGTTGTCCGTGGGGGGCTGCGTGTCCAGAGAGTGGTGGCCACATGGCTGGTGAGGGCGAACACCTAATAAATGAGCAGATGGACACCCACCTGGTGTGAGCTACAGTCTCATTTGTTAAACCCCTCAGTCTCACCTTCTTCAGTGCTAATGTGACAGCCTGTAAAACATTGCTTTTGTACATGATGTTTGGATGCAGAAGGAAAGAGCTGTATTCCTTGTGCATCAATGCTTCAGATGCTTCAGATTTCATACGCATAGAAAGAAGCTTACATCTGTGAGGCTTTAATAATTCCAGCATCCTTTCCTAAGAGATCAGACAATGAAGGTTTTTTAAAAAGTTTACAGTAAGGCCCTTTTCACACAGACACTCTAAGACTGATAACATAGGTGTTACATTTTATTTTACACCACCTATTTTATCGGTGTTAGAGTATCCGTGTGAAAAGAGTCTAAGACCGAAAAAGTGTAACATTCTCAATAGAACCGCTTAACAAGCAGCACAGGAGATAAAAATCCTCCTTGATATGATAAAACTATTACTTCTGCTCAAAGCAGTAGAAATCATCTATGCACAAATTGCAAACTAATACTGGTTAAATTACACTAATTAGTATAAATCAAACTTTGAAGAAGTCGTGTGGGTGGGTGCGGTGTGTGTGGGGGGGAGTGTTGCGCCATAAAAAAATAAGCTGCTATCCATTTCCTATGCAAAACAGCTTTCTTCATAATTTTGGCCATACGGTAAACATTTCACGCTGATAAAACACTCAGAAGTGGCTTTCTAATTTAAACAAAGTGCTCACAAACCCTTATGAACCATATGGCAACATGAATTACTCCCTTTTTAAGCAATGATATTCAGTCTGATACATTTAAACAAGTGGGATTTAAATAAATAAATAAAAATAAAATTCCCAAAGTATTATCTTCAGTTTCAACGGTAAAAGGGAGGAAGGAACTGTTACTCAGGGTGCAATCCAAGGTGCATACCTGCACCATACGCAGGTTGCATGTGCACACCAAGTGCAGAGCATGTGCACACCACATTTGCATGTGGCACATGCAAGCTGTGTGCTTGGTGCACATGTACATTGCATGTGTGCAGCGTGCACATGCATGCACCTTGTGTTGGCTGGTTAGAGGGCTCGCCAGTTTAGTGACTCGATGTGGATGTTTGGTCTGAAAAGGGCCCACAAAGGGTGCAGCCAGATGAGATGCACAGGTCTGATCCCTGTGTGGCCCCATGGTGGGCAATTAGTCCACACACACACACACACACACACACACACACTGTGGGGCCTGTGCAGGAAGCCTGGCACATGAGCACAGGGCAGCTGGATGGCTCAGACCATCTTGGAGATGAGGTGCCACCCACAGAAGCAACTGCCCAGCCATGCCCCGCCTCCTCCCAGTCCAGCTGAGAGCCAGTCTCTGTCACATGGACATGCACAACGGGTGCTACCACCCATCGCTCATAGCCCCACAGCCTTGCTCCAAGTGTGGCAGGGCAAGCGTGACCTGTCACACAGGTTGCCCCATGTTGGACAACCTTGGAGTAAGGCTGCTCTGCGATGCATCCTTGACCAAAATGACGGTGGACAAATGACTGGCATAGGCTCTGACTGAGCCATAACCATACCCATTTGGTTAAGGTTCAGCCAGGGCCTATGCCATTCAGGGCCCAATAACCAGCAGCACAATTTTAAATTCAATCTGTCAATCTACCATCAGCCAATGAGGAGAACGCAGGGCAGGCATAATATAAACATGGCTGTTCAAATCAGTAAATGTGCCATGCTGCTGCATTCTGAACAAGTTTCTGGGAGTACAGCTGGAAGGCCAATTAAGAGGGGTGGAGTGGTTTCTCTTTAAGGGTGTGTGTCATCGACCTCGCTGTGCCCTAGCAGAGACAACTTCACTGAATAGCAGCACTGCTGTCTCTCTGATGCTGAGCAAAGGTGGGGACAGGGTTAAAGCCCCTACAATGCCTGTCCCCAGGCAGGAGACACATCTGCCTGAAGCACAGTGGTGCAGTGAAGGGGATAGAAGGGGCTGAAAAGTCACTGGCTAGGCTTCTATGGATGAGCAACTGAAGATTGGCCTCCAGGCAATGACTCTCCCTGCCCTGAGGCCAATCAGAGAGAAGACAGGACGAAAGGAGAATCAGAGACAACGTAGTGCTGTCCCTATCCCTGTCCTTTGGCTTCCAGATTGGAGCAGAGGAAGCAGCAGCAGCAGCAGCTTTTGCTATAGAGCCCAGGCCAAACCCACAGGTGAGTGAGCGGGGACTCCATGGGGCTAGGGGCTGAGAAGAGTGTGCAAGGGAGGGGTCTCTTCTGGGGGAGGCAGGAAACCAATTGATTTGGGGGAAGGCAGGCAAACAGGGTTGGCTCTAGACCAAAAGGCACCCCAGGCGAGGAGTGTCTTCGGCTCTAGTAGGAGGTTTGCTTGAATAGGGGATTAAATCCTGCAGTTTAACGTTGTTGGAAACATGCTACCTTTCTACTTTGGTTTGCGGTGGGTGAACTTTGAAAAAGAAACTCCTTGGGCTGTTTGAAAATAAGGGTTTCAGTTTGACCTGAACTTTGTGTCATTAGGACTCCATGCAAAGAATTTGCTCCAGAGTCCATGGTACCCTTCCCATTGACCTCAGTTTTTGTCAGTGACAAGTTGTGGACAGGTCCAGGAGGTCAAAGTCCAAGTCAAGCCAAAGGATAAACCGAGGCCCTAATCAGAAACTCATGACATGTCAAGAGTCAAGTGTTGCAGAACCAAAGCAGAAATCAGGAACCAGGTAGTCCAAGACACTCATGAGTCAAGGGAAGGTGCAAGTCGTTTCTTGTGGCCCCAAGCTGCCCTTCGGGCAGGAGGGCTGGGATAAAAATCTTTTATAAATAAATAAATAAATAAATAAATAAAATAATGTCTGGGCTCTCACACTCTCAAATTGCTGAGAAACTCCCCGTATAGCCCCAGCCAAACAATGGGGGCCTGATTTGCCTGGTCAATGACGGCTTCAAGTCAGCTGAGGTGCAGGGCTGAGGTGATATAGTACTACTGCTGGGGAGCAGTGGTGGTGAGCAGTTTTTTAGGTGGTGTTGTGATCATAGGGTGTTTTCAGACGTTACGGGGCCACTTGGCCCCGTACTGAAAACAACCCATTCATTCCCCGCCGGGGTCACCCCGTCACGCCATATCAGACATGCCGGGGGGATCCCGGCGGGGAATCTGGGAGGGGGTGGGGCCGTGTGGCACAACGTGCGGCCGCATGGCCCCGCCCCCTCCACGCACCCCGCCGCCCGCCCTCCGGGGAGACGGGCAGGCAGCGGGGCCAATGCAGCCGCCGTGTCGGGCCGGAGTCGCCACAGCCTGGGATCCCACCGGGGATCCCGGGCCGTGGGAACCGGACAGACGTTACTTTTTTTTGGTCCCCGCTGGGGATCTTTTTGACCACACTTCCCGGGACATTCCCCCGGATAGCCCGGGAAGCGTGGTTCAAATTGACCCCATGTGCGTATTGACCGTGGCGAACATCTGGCGGCCGCCAAACAGACGTTCGAGACACAGTGACCACAGGTGGGTATTCACCGTGGTTCACTGTGATCTCGTAACGTCTGAAAATACCCATTCAGATAATTGGTCTGGAATCCACATAGCCTGGGCTTGAGGCTGGCAGGGCCTTACAACCTCGTAGATAGCATTTAATGCCAACTTACTACCAGATGCAAACAGGGTTGTCACCTCCTTCCAAGAGGAAACCTGGAGGGAGTGGGGGGCATGTGGGAGATGTGACAACAGCGTTGTCACATCTGTTTCTGATGCCAGTTTCTCTGAGTCAGCCAGGGGTCTCCATGGATAATCTGGAGAATCAGGGCTCCTGGGTACAGTCGGGGGTGGGATCCATGACAGTAAAGGAGCAGGCACATGTGTTCCCATGCCCCTTTTCTGGCATAACCCCATCCTTCTGGAGCATTGCAACACTAGAGTACTCCACAGGGGTGGCCCACATCAGAAAGGTGGCAAGAAGGTCCCTATGGTGTTTCTGACATAGCCACCCCCTGCCATTCTGGGGACCCCCAATTCTCCATGCTAGACATGGTCATTTTCCGGGGCCGATTCAAGATGCTGGTTTTAACCTTTAAAGCCCTTAATGGTCTGGGTTCTGCTTATCTGGAAGATCACCTCACACCCCAGGGTCCCATCGCTTTGGAATGCCCTCCCAGAGGAGTTCTCCTTAGCCCAAATCTCCTTGCATTCTAGCATAGCTGTAAGACCTGACTCTTCTGCCATACATTTGGCAAGGGAGAGGGGATGGGTGGGATGGGTTGGGGAGGGGGTTTTATCTGTTCAAACCCATGAGTATTAATGTGTACTATTTATTTATACTGTATTTGTATTATGTATTATATATTTATTGTGCAGCCAATTGGTTATTACACTTTACAATTTACACATATATAAAATCCAAAACAAGCTAAGAGTAAATTGCATATTAATACACACAATTTAACAAAAGAACATTTCTGCAAGCTTAAATTAAAAAGAAAAAGGTTGTCTTAGAATATAGAACAAGGCAGCCTGACAGATTAGTATAAAAAATTACATCAAGAGGATTGACCCATTTCCCACAAGGGGAAAAATAACCAAGATTGCCTCAGAGGTCCACCAGACAGAAAAGAATAAATAACTTAGGATAGCCTAGAGTACGTCATTTTGATTGACTGGGATGCAGACTCCTTAAATAAATAGCAAGTTGACAAAAGATAGCCACTGATCCTGTAATTCCCACGTCTATCATGCTCAGGAGTTTAGGAAGCAGCAGGGCGGGACACATTGGGGAGGCAAAAACTCTCAAATACTTAGATCTAAGGGCAGAATATGTTGGGCATATAAAAAAGATGTGCTCAACTCTTTTGACAGCTGAAAGATCGCAGAGGGGACATAACCGGGCTTCCCTAGGAATGCCCAGGAAGCGACCCTCCAGTAACGCTGAGGGAAAAACGTTGCATCAAAATTTTGTGAAGGCTCGTCTACGAGCAGGGTCAAGCCAGGTCTCAAGATAGCTCAGCCCATTATAAAGAAAACTAATCTGAAGATAAGCCGGTGCAACTCTCTGAGTGGCCATAAGGGAACTTTCATATTGGATCTCTTGATCCAGAATTCTCTGTTTGAGAACAGCGTAGGCTCCTTTCTGGCCCAAAGGTTGCAGAGCGGCCTTTGAAAATTCCAGCTTCGCTACCACTGCCTCAACTGCAATATCCCATTCATAGAAAGTCCCACTATTGAGTACCAAAGAGGTAAGGGAACTTCCTTGAGAAGCATCAGAATGGATTTTTAACCAAAATCTCATCAAAGCCGGGAGTGCACAAGATCTAATTGAAGGGCATGACGACTCATGTCGCAGAATTACCTGAGGAGAACCCTTTGGGACACCCAGGATGGATCGTAAGAAGTAATTCTGGATGACTTTGAGTTTATCAATAAACCCCAGACTCCAGATAGAAAAGGCATATAACATTTGGGTAATCACTTTTGCCCTGAAAAGTCTAATAGCAGGGAGAACCAATTTACCATCTCCTTTAAAAAAGAAATTTATAATAGCAGCAGAGGTCTTCTTTGCCATAGATATCGCTGCCTCATAGTGGGGCTTCCAACTTAGCGACGATGGTATAATTACCCCCAGATATTTGTATCAGGAGACCTGTTTGATCTGGTTTTGTCCCATGAACCAACAATGTAATTTGCCACGACCCCGCACTCCAACTACCATAACCTTGGTTTTGTCATAATTGATAGACAGGGCTTTGATGGAACAATACTCCTTACACTTCTGCATAACTCTCCTCAGTCCAACTGAGGTTTGGGAGAGCAAGGCCATATCATCGGCATATAGGAGCACGGTGATTTTCTTATCGCCAAGCTTTGGGGCATCAGTATCCTCCTTGTTCAAGAAGTCAATTGCATCATTATGGAAAAAGTTAAAAAGGGCGGGGGCAAGTATACACCCCTGCCTAACCTCACAAGTAACTTGCACTTTTTTGGTAGGAGGTTTCGTAGATGCATACCTGACTTGTAAGGTATTATTAGAATAAAGNTAGCCCGGGAAGCGTGGTTCAAATTGACCCCATGTGCGTATTGACCGTGGCGAACATCTGGCGGCCGCCAAACAGACGTTCGAGACACAGTGACCACAGGTGGGTATTCACCGTGGTTCACTGTGATCTCGTAACGTCTGAAAATACCCATTCAGATAATTGGTCTGGAATCCACATAGCCTGGGCTTGAGGCTGGCAGGGCCTTACAACCTCGTAGATAGCATTTAATGCCAACTTACTACCAGATGCAAACAGGGTTGTCACCTCCTTCCAAGAGGAAACCTGGAGGGAGTGGGGGGCATGTGGGAGATGTGACAACAGCGTTGTCACATCTGTTTCTGATGCCAGTTTCTCTGAGTCAGCCAGGGGTCTCCATGGATAATCTGGAGAATCAGGGCTCCTGGGTACAGTCGGGGGTGGGATCCATGACAGTAAAGGAGCAGGCACATGTGTTCCCATGCCCCTTTTCTGGCATAACCCCATCCTTCTGGAGCATTGCAACACTAGAGTACTCCACAGGGGTGGCCCACATCAGAAAGGTGGCAAGAAGGTCCCTATGGTGTTTCTGACATAGCCACCCCCTGCCATTCTGGGGACCCCCAATTCTCCATGCTAGACATGGTCATTTTCCGGGGCCGATTCAAGATGCTGGTTTTAACCTTTAAAGCCCTTAATGGTCTGGGTTCTGCTTATCTGGAAGATCACCTCACACCCCAGGGTCCCATCGCTTTGGAATGCCCTCCCAGAGGAGTTCTCCTTAGCCCAAATCTCCTTGCATTCTAGCATAGCTGTAAGACCTGACTCTTCTGCCATACATTTGGCAAGGGAGAGGGGGTGGGTGGGATGGGTTGGGGAGGGGGTTTTATCTGTTCAAACCCATGAGTATTAATGTGTACTATTTATTTATACTGTATTTGTATTATGTATTATATATTTATTGTGCAGCCAATTGGTTATTACACTTTACAATTTACACATATATAAAATCCAAAACAAGCTAAGAGTAAATTGCATATTAATACACACAATTTAACAAAAGAACATTTCTGCAAGCTTAAATTAAAAAGAAAAAGGTTGTCTTAGAATATAGAACAAGGCAGCCTGACAGATTAGTATAAAAAATTACATCAAGAGGATTGACCCATTTCCCACAAGGGGAAAAATAACCAAGATTGCCTCAGAGGTCCACCAGACAGAAAAGAATAAATAACTTAGGATAGCCTAGAGTACGTCATTTTGATTGACTGGGATGCAGACTCCTTAAATAAATAGCAAGTTGACAAAAGATAGCCACTGAGCCTGTAATTCCCACGTCTATCATGCTCAGGAGTTTAGGAAGCAGCAGGGCGGGACACATTGGGGAGGCAAAAACTCTCAAATACTTAGATCTAAGGGCAGAATATGTTGGGCATATAAAAAAGATGTGCTCAACTCTTTTGACAGCTGAAAGATCGCAGAGGGGACATAACCGGGCTTCCCTAGGAATGCCCAGGAAGCGACCCTCCAGTAACGCTGAGGGAAAAACGTTGCATCAAAATTTTGTGAAGGCTCGTCTACGAGCAGGGTCAAGCCAGGTCTCAAGATAGCTCAGCCCATTATAAAGAAAACTAATCTGAAGATAAGCCGGTGCAACTCTCTGAGTGGCCATAAGGGAACTTTCATATTGGATCTCTTGATCCAGAATTCTCTGTTTGAGAACAGCGTAGGCTCCTTTCTGGCCCAAAGGTTGCAGAGCGGCCTTTGAAAATTCCAGCTTCGCTACCACTGCCTCAACTGCAATATCCCATTCATAGAAAGTCCCACTATTGAGTACCAAAGAGGTAAGGGAACTTCCTTGAGAAGCATCAGAATGGATTTTTAACCAAAATCTCATCAAAGCCGGGAGTGCACAAGATCTAATTGAAGGGCATGACGACTCATGTCGCAGAATTACCTGAGGAGAACCCTTTGGGACACCCAGGATGGATCGTAAGAAGTAATTCTGGATGACTTTGAGTTTATCAATAAACCCCAGACTCCAGATAGAAAAGGCATATAACATTTGGGTAATCACTTTTGCCCTGAAAAGTCTAATAGCAGGGAGAACCAATTTACCATCTCCTTTAAAAAAGAAATTTATAATAGCAGCAGAGGTCTTCTTTGCCATAGATATTGCTGCCTCATAGTGGGGCTTCCAACTTAGCGACGATGGTATAATTACCCCCAGATATTTGTATCAGGAGACCTGTTTGATCTGGTTTTGTCCCATGAACCAACAATGTAATTTGCCACGACCCCGCACTCCAACTACCATAACCTTGGTTTTGTCATAATTGATAGACAGGGCTTTGATGGAACAATACTCCTTACACTTCTGCATAACTCTCCTCAGTCCAACTGAGGTTTGGGAGAGCAAGGCCATATCATCGGCATATAGGAGCACGGTGATTTTCTTATCGCCAAGCTTTGGGGCATCAGTATCCTCCTTGTTCAAGAAGTCAATTGCATCATTATGGAAAAAGTTAAAAAGGGCGGGGGCAAGTATACACCCCTGCCTAACCTCACAAGTAACTTGCACTTTTTTGGTAGGAGGTTTCGTAGATGCATACCTGACTTGTAAGGTATTATTAGAATAAAGTTTAATCATCAGATAGAGCAGTCTACGATCAATTGAAGTGGCAAAAAATTTGGCCCATAGACAATCCCTATTAACAGAATCAAAGGCCATACTTAAGTCGACAAAACAGAGAAACAATTTCCCTTGTCGGCCAACTACTGGTTCAATACCTGGTTCAAAACAAAAATGTGATCCACAGTAGACTTCCCTTTACAGAACCTTGCTTGTTCCATGGCTATAATATTATTGTCATCCAACCATGCCTGGAGTCTACCAAGCAGGTATTTAGCATAAACCTTACCCACTACATTGAGCAGGCTAATTGGATGGTAGTTTACAGGGAGCAGGGGATCACCTTTTTTATAAAAGGGGACCACTATGCTATTTAGCTAGGATGGAGGGATTTACCCTGAGACATTTATTTGAGTGAAAAGAGCAGTCAACAGTTTGGCCCACCATTCAGGGGCACACTTCAAATGCTCTGGGGTGATGTAATCATCACCTGGGGCTTTCCCTGATTTCAACTGAGAAATGAGGGTTAGGATTTCCGTCTCGGTTACCGAAGGCCATGGTGGCAACCTATCTATGGGCGCAAGAGTAAGGCAACATCCAAGGCTTGGGGCAGTTCAAAAAATCCCCTTATAGAAGTCAACCCATTCCTCTGGGGGGATGCCAGCCTTGCCCACCTCCCTTCTTCCTAAGGTTGAATGTCCCTAAGGTCCCAGAAATGTCTAGTATCCTTCTGGGTGGCCGCTGCCAACAAATCGAACCAGATTTTCTTTTGATGGACCAGTTTTTTCTCAGTCAGTAAACTACGATAACATTTCCTCTTATATTGAAGAAGCTTTCTAAGTTTGTTGGTGGGAGATCGCCTAAGTTGCCTTAAGATCCTCCTAAGGAGAGATCTCGCACTAAGGCAATCCTTATCAAACCAGTCAGGGGGCCTAGGTTTCCAGGAATTGATAGTTTTCCTTTTTTTCAACAGAGGGGAAAGAAGGGCCAGCAGCTTAGCAAAATTAGCTAAATAATCAGAGGCCTGGGTGAGGATCTTATTACACAACTCAGACGCTACATTACCCTGAAGTAACTGCAGAAAGGTTTGTTTCAATTCTTCAGTCCATTTCACACAAACAAAAAGGAAACTAGGGGCTGAATTGAGGACTTCTACAGATTGAATTGGGAGATTCCTATTGTGTGCAGCAGGGTCCATAATAGTCAGGAATAGTGGACAATGATTAGTTTCAAATCTTGGAAGAATGCTTAGTGAGTGTGCAATAAAATAAAAACTACTAGCAACAAAAAAGTTGTCAATAACACTTGAACCAGTCACAGAATGGAAGGTGAAGTCCCCCTCCAAATCGCCCTTCGTACAGCCATTCAAAATTATCAGCTCCAATTTTTCCACCAGATCAAATAAGTGACCAGCCCTGGCACTCACAACCTTGTCCTTAGAATTTCTAGAAATGAAAGGCCAAAAGTTACTGAATCCTTCCAGCTCCCGGGGACTCCGGGAGCTGTATAGACTACCCAACCTTGCATTAAAATCATCCCCAATTATGAGTATAGCATTCCCAAAAGACCTTGTTGCTGCCTCCACACTCCTAGCCATCATAGAACACAGAGAGACAGAGTAATTTAATGAGGAGGAGGGGGGAATATCTACATTCCCTAACAATAACTCCAGCCATGAAGGAAAAACTCATTGAGAAATTGCAAAGTAAGTCCCAATAGTGTCAACCACTTTTACTTGCAACTTAAGGGAGGAAGAAACCAGAAGGGCAAGTCCACCACTGGACCTACCACCCCCTCTGAATGGGACGCCTTTACACAAAACACTTCAAAACCCTTAAGGAAAATGTTCACGAGGGCCCAAGTTTCCTGAAAAAGGGCAATATCTAAAGAACAGAGAAAATCCAAAAAACCCACATCTAATTGTCAAGAGGCCCATCCTCCTATATTCCAGCTGACCAAACATATCTTTGAGAGACTATCTAGGGGTAGTCAGTCATCTTGAGAAGAAGGACTTGCAACGCTAGAGTAGAGGAAATTGCAGGGACCAAAGTAGTAGCTAGTACCATACTGGCTCTGGGAGGGCCGTCTGTTCGATGCCCTACAACTGTCTGGGTGGGATAGCCCGGGCCAGATGCCCCCTTAGGGGTTCTGGAATTTCCCACTGGACAAGACTCACTAGTTCCAACATCTGTTAACCCTGAGAAATCAGGACTCCTCACCACTTATGGGGGGAGGTTTGGATCTTCAAGAAAGCTTTTGGATCCAGAAGCAGTACCCCTATTCCGAGTAGCCTGTGGAGGCTGTAAATGCAGGCCGGGAGGATTGTTAGAACTTGTATCATCATATTATTTTTTTTAATTTTTTTTAATTTTATAAACTTTTACCCCGCCCCTCCTACCATGCAGCTCGGGGCGGCTTCCAACAATTTTTAAAATACAATAAAAACAATTTAAAATAAACCATAAATATTATAAAAATAATTAATTAACAGGGCTAGACAAACACTCTAAAAACCAAAAATAGGTGGGGGAGTTAAAACCCCCCACCCTACTCACCCTCCCTCCCAAAGGCCTGGGCGAACAGCCAGGTCTTACAGTTTC
>QEPC01008141.1:136014-162128 GCA_003113815.1 Sphenodon punctatus | reverse complement strand
CCCCCTCCCCACCAACCCTCCCAGCGCTCCCCCTGCTCTCACCAGGAGGGGCACTGGGTCCACCCCTCTGTTAACCCCCCTACCTACAACCCCCCCTATCCACCCTAGCCTTGTACAAAAAGAAGCCCACAAAAACAAACAATAGCCCCCTGCCACCCCCTGAGGCCCCGAAGTGCCCCAAAGTGCCGCGCCCTTTGGCCGCGGCCCTTTGGACTGCGAGCCTGCGGCCGCAGCCTGAGGCTCAGCCGCTGTCCCTGGGGATTTAAGCCCCCAGCTACTTCCGGGTGGGGGGGAGGGGACAGGGCTGGCCTCTGCGTTCCCCCCCCCTGTCCCCCAACTCACAGCTCAGTTCTTCCCTCCACAGGTGACAAGATGACAGGAGTGGAGGTGGCAGGAGCGGCGGCAGCGGAGCACCAAGACCCCCCGACCAGCAGCAAGGCAGGGCAGCACAGACCCCCCGCAGCAACAACAGGGTGAGTAGATGGAAACAGTGTCCTGCAATATGAGTGCAATTTTGAAAATGGAGTCAATGATAAACAAATTGGGGTCAAACAAGCCCGGGGTGCAAAAGAAGGAACCGGATTGACTGAAGCATGTGGAAACTTATTTGTAAGTTTATAGGCGCTTGACCCCTTGATAGGGCCATCTGGCTCTGAGGGGGAGGATCTACTTCCATTATCTTATCTTTAGAAAGGTCAATCAAATTTGTTGGAATTGATGAGGGAACTAAATTAGCCACCCAGGGGCTAACAATCACGTCCTGGGCATCTCCTGTATTGGGTACTAACTGTGATAATTGAGGCAACTTAAAAGTCCCTGAGTTAACACTAGGGCCAATCCTCTGAAAACCATTATTTAAGGCACACAGTCGAAATTGGTCGGGCGTTTATACTGTATTTATATTGTGTTTTATATTTTGATAATTTGCTTTTATTGTTAGCCGCCTCAAGTTGCCCCTGGGTGAGAGGAGTGGGATACAAATGCAATAAATAAATAAAATAAAATAAATGTCTGACTCTGAGAAATTCCCTCATAGCCTGGAGACACTGGATTAAAACCTGGAGTCTCTTGGTGAAACCCAGAGGGTTGACAACCTGGCTTGCACAAACATATTGGACGGCAGAGAATCTGAAGCACAAAACGCTTTTCTACTCAGATAGGTGTCAACATCTGGAGTGAGTGAAAAAATTTGATTGCTTTTTCCCATTTCTGAACTCCCAAGGTGGTGTGTACAGTAGGGGTGTGTCATTTTCATTATTACAATAATGATAACAAAAATTGTCATTTTTGTTATCATTATTTCAAAAAACAAAAACTATAAATAATAATAATGAAAATAGACATGAAAATGATTTTTTGTTTTTCAAATAAAGTGAAAAAACTAAAAAATGTATTTTTGGCTATATCTTTTGTGATTCTTATTCACTTCTGATGAAACTTGGTAAGTCTGTACCCCCAATGGAGTGCGCTATGTGTACCAATTTTCAAAAAGATTAGATAAAGGAAACCAATTGTATAAGCAATTGAACATTGTAATTTTAATAAAACCTCCAAACACATTCATGGATACAACTTCTTTATCTTCCATCCAATTTACATGGCACCTATATATATTATGTCTCTCCATGAGCTTAACAATCCTGCAGTTGTCATAAAGATTGGATAAAGAGTCCTGATGGTATAACACATTAACCTGAAAATACATTTTCAGTGGTAACATTTTTATATTCCATCCTGCTTACAAGACATTTGGCATGAATGTATCCCACATATGCCCTGACATCTCTGCCAAACTACAGGACAATTTGATAGAGGGATACAATTTTATAAGCAATTGAAGTTGTCTCCTTGAAGACCATTATTCAGATAAATAGCAGCACATGCAGTGCCAGTCAGAGGCAGGCACCTGGCATGGCAGGGGGAGGGAGGATGTAGGAGGGAGGATGTGAAGCAACCCAGAATATTGACAGACACATTCACTGGCCAATTACTGCATGCTTCCAGCTTTACAGAACCAATTAGTAGTGGCTTCGAGGCAGGAATAGGGGGGCGACCCTCAGGTGGGCAAAGGATGGACATAACTGGGACTTTGGGTATAGCAGCCCAGAAATCAGGAGATATAGGCTGCTTTTAGAGGAGCAGGTCACCATCGCACGACTCGTTCGTGCGATGTTTCAAAATCCCACAACGCAGGATTACACGAGATGCCGGGCGGGGATCAAGCTCATGAAAGCTTGATTTTGAGCTATTTAATTCATGGTTGGCAAAGAATGCACGACTGCCTTTCATGTGCTTGATCCCCGCCCGGTATCTCGTGTAATCCCGCATCGCGGGATTTTGAAACATCGTGCGAGCAGGTCGTGCGACGGCAACCCGCTCGTCTAAATGTGGCCATAGTTTACACATCCAGGCTGGCCAATTATCATCACAATCGCATCCTGCAGCACTGTGACAGAGGACATCAGAAAAACTCTACTGGCTCTTTCCTAAACAGATGCTTCTGACTTCCCAGTAACAAGTGGGGGAGAGATTTTGGGATGGTCACAGCACAAAATGAGGATATTGGTTGACATTTCTACTGGCCAATTGGCATCACAAACCAATCTTATACCACAGTGACACATCAGAGAATCCCTGGCATAGGCTCCTTCTCTGCATATGCTGTGCAGGCATATAAAATTGGTACGTTTTATAACATATTTCTGATATTTGGCAGAGATTATTGTGAAAGTGTGGTATACAGTCCTGCAAATGTTCATGTACACTGGTTGGACTACAAAGATGTTACTGTCAGAAATACATTTATAAGTTAATTGCTTATACCACCAGGGCCCTTTATCCAGTTCTTCTGAAAGTTGTCAGAGATAGTAAATATAGGAAGGGGGTATAAACTTGCTAAGCTTCATCTACATTAAGTGTGAGACAAAGAAGTTACAGCTAAGAATGTATATGAAGATGTTTTCAAATAACATAATTCATCTGCTTATAAAATTGGATTACTGTAGCCAATCTTATTTTAGTTTGGTACACTTAATGCGTTCCATTGGAGGTATAATTACTCCATGTTTCAGTCAAATATAATGAAGGGGGAAAAGTTACAGCCAAAAATGTGTTTTCCATTGAAACCAATGGAAAACAAAAATTTGATATTTATGAAAATGATAACGATAGATTTAAATAACAAAAATAGAAAATGAAAATGAAAAATGACATGGGTCCCTGGTGCACACCTCTAGTGGACAGACTTTAACAACCTCCTAATGCAGAGATTACCAAATGGTGGGCTGAAACCAGGAGTGGGGCTGCATCATCTGAGAATGGGGATGTACTCCTAATCAATATTTATTCTTCTTTAGTCTTATATTTTTACCCCACCCCTCTCACCAAGGTGACTCAGGGTGACTAACAACATATAAATAAAACATCATAAATATAAAATATAAAAATATACAAATACAAAATCCATAAATAAAACACAAAAATATCAACTGATCTGTGTAAAAACACACACACCCTACTCCCCATTTAATGCCCCCCCCCCAAAAAAAAAACCCGCCTGACAGCAGAGCCAGGTTTTACAACTTTGTCAGAAAGCAAGGAGATCTGGGATGACATGAATTTTCATCCGGAGGGCATTCTACAGTGACGGTACAGCTGTCAAGAACTGTTCGAACCCGCAAGTAATGCAAGAACTCCAAGAGGTGCTCTTGGATGGCTGCAAGGGCTGCCCAGGGGCCATGGGGGTGAGGTGGTCCCTCAGGCAAGCAGGGCCCAGGCCATGAAGGAGAGAGGCTGCATGTCTTTGTTGCATGTTTTTGAGAGTGACTCCATGTCTTTGTTGTTGTCTAAGGTCATAGGATTATATTCTAGTCTGAAAATAGGGTCACACAGGCAAAAAGCCTGAGATCCACTCTCCTGTTTTGTATTTGCTCGCTTCCCTGGGCTCCTTTGGCAGGAGGGGTGGGGTAAAAATGTGTAAAAAGAAAGAAAGAAAGAAAGAAAGGTATTTATTTGGCTCCCGTTGTTATGGTATCTGAGTGCCCCACAGTGTATTCACAACACCGTTGCAAGTACAGAAATTGCTATGATTAGTCTCATACAGGGAGCAGAGACCTGGGGATAAATAGCATCTCACTCAGTCTCAAAATCTGTGGACCTTTCTTCATATTACTCTGGCCACAGAGCTGGAATTCCAGCACAATCACACATCTCTGGCTTTGTGCTGAAAAACTTTTAAAAGTGGACCAATTGTTCTTGCTTAATGCTTACACACACACAAGCCAATGCAATGAGGACACATGGCATCAGTTCAGTTCATGAGAGCTGTCTGGGAGCTGGAGATGCTATCCTTGGGCCTGCAGATCAGCTGTTTGCTGGTAAAACACTCTTGTTGTTGAGTGTCTGGTCTATAGGGGCAGGAGAAAACTACTGGGCTTAGCCGCCTAGCTGAAGAGAGGTGGTTCAGCCATGTGTCCTGGTGCACATGGAAAATCTCACTACATGATTTTGCCTGTGCACCTTCTTCATGGCTTTGCTGGGAGCGTGACGTAGGTGTGAATGCACCCTGTAGTGCAAGCAAGAAATTAAACGTGGGTCCCCTCCTTCATACCCTAACCAGTGGAATATACCTTCCCNTTGAAGACCATTATTCAGATAAATAGCAGCACATGCAGTGCCAGTCAGAGGCAGGCACCTGGCATGGCAGGGGGAGGGAGGATGTAGGAGGGAGGATGTGAAGCAACCCAGAATATTGACAGACACATTCACTGGCCAATTACTGCATGCTTCCAGCTTTACAGAACCAATTAGTAGTGGCTTCGAGGCAGGAATAGGGGGGCGACCCTCAGGTGGGCAAAGGATGGACATAACTGGGACTTTGGGTATAGCAGCCCAGAAATCAGGAGATATAGGCTGCTTTTAGAGGAGCAGGTCACCATCGCACGACTCGTTCGTGCGATGTTTCAAAATCCCACAACGCAGGATTACACGAGATGCCGGGCGGGGATCAAGCTCATGAAAGCTTGATTTTGAGCTATTTAATTCATGGTTGGCAAAGAATGCACGACTGCCTTTCATGTGCTTGATCCCCGCCCGGTTTCTCGTGTAATCCCGCATCGCGGGATTTTGAAACATCGTGCGAGCAGGTCGTGCGACGGCAACCCGCTCGTCTAAATGTGGCCATAGTTTACACATCCAGGCTGGCCAATTATCATCACAATCGCATCCTGCAGCACTGTGACAGAGGACATCAGAAAAACTCTACTGGCTCTTTCCTAAACAGATGCTTCTGACTTCCCAGTAACAAGTGGGGGAGAGATTTTGGGATGGTCACAGCACAAAATGAGGATATTGGTTGACATTTCTACTGGCCAATTGGCATCACAAACCAATCTTATACCACAGTGACACATCAGAGAATCCCTGGCATAGGCTCCTTCTCTTCATATGCTGTGCAGGCATATAAAATTGGTACGTTTTATAACATATTTCTGATATTTGGCAGAGATTATTGTGAAAGTGTGGTATACAGTCCTGCAAATGTTCATGTACACTGTTTGGACTACAAAGATGTTACTGTCAGAAATACATTTATAAGTTAATTGCTTATACCACCAGGGCCCTTTATCCAGTTCTTCTGAAAGTTGTCAGAGATAGTAAATATAGGAAGGGGGTATAAACTTGCTAAGCTTCATCTACATTAAGTGTGAGACAAAGAAGTTACAGCTAAGAATGTATATGAAGATGTTTTCAAATAACATAATTCATCTGCTTATAAAATTGGATTACTGTAGCCAATCTTATTTTAGTTTGGTACACTTAATGCGTTCCATTGGAGGTATAATTACTCCATGTTTCAGTCAAATATAATGAAGGGGGAAAAGTTACAGCCAAAAATGTGTTTTCCATTGAAACCAATGGAAAACAAAAATTTGATATTTATGAAAATGATAACGATAGATTTAAATAACAAAAATAGAAAATGAAAATGAAAAATGACATGGGTCCCTGGTGCACACCTCTAGTGGACAGACTTTAACAACCTCCTAATGCAGAGATTACCAAATGGTGGGCTGAAACCAGGAGTGGGGCTGCATCATCTGAGAATGGGGATGTACTCCTAATCAATATTTATTCTTCTTTAGTCTTATATTTTTACCCCACCCCTCTCACCAAGGTGACTCAGGGTGACTAACAACATATAAATAAAACATCATAAATATAAAATATAAAAATATACAAATACAAAATCCATAAATAAAACACAAAAATATCAACTGATCTGTGTAAAAACACACACACCCTACTCCCCATTTAATGCCCCCCCCCCAAAAAAAAAACCCGCCTGACAGCAGAGCCAGGTTTTACAACTTTGTCAGAAAGCAAGGAGATCTGGGATGACATGAATTTTCATCCGGAGGGCATTCTACAGTGACGGTACAGCTGTCAAGAACTGTTCGAACCCGCAAGTAATGCAAGAACTCCAAGAGGTGCTCTTGGATGGCTGCAAGGGCTGCCCAGGGGCCATGGGGGTGAGGTGGTCCCTCAGGCAAGCAGGGCCCAGGCCATGAAGGAGAGAGGCTGCATGTCTTTGTTGCATGTTTTTGAGAGTGACTCCATGTCTTTGTTGTTGTCTAAGGTCATAGGATTATATTCTAGTCTGAAAATAGGGTCACACAGGCAAAAAGCCTGAGATCCACTCTCCTGTTTTGTATTTGCTCGCTTCCCTGGGCTCCTTTGGCAGGAGGGGTGGGGTAAAAATGTGTAAAAAGAAAGAAAGAAAGAAAGAAAGGTATTTATTTGGCTCCCGTTGTTATGGTATCTGAGTGCCCCACAGTGTATTCACAACACCGTTGCAAGTACAGAAATTGCTATGATTAGTCTCATACAGGGAGCAGAGACCTGGGGATAAATAGCATCTCACTCAGTCTCAAAATCTGTGGACCTTTCTTCATATTACTCTGGCCACAGAGCTGGAATTCCAGCACAATCACACATCTCTGGCTTTGTGCTGAAAAACTTTTAAAAGTGGACCAATTGTTCTTGCTTAATGCTTACACACACACAAGCCAATGCAATGAGGACACATGGCATCAGTTCAGTTCATGAGAGCTGTCTGGGAGCTGGAGATGCTATCCTTGGGCCTGCAGATCAGCTGTTTGCTGGTAAAACACTCTTGTTGTTGAGTGTCTGGTCTATAGGGGCAGGAGAAAACTACTGGGCTTAGCCGCCTAGCTGAAGAGAGGTGGTTCAGCCATGTGTCCTGGTGCACATGGAAAATCTCACTACATGATTTTGCCTGTGCACCTTCTTCATGGCTTTGCTGGGAGCGTGACGTAGGTGTGAATGCACCCTGTAGTGCAAGCAAGAAATTAAACGTGGGTCCCCTCCTTCATACCCTAACCAGTGGAATATACCTTCCCCAAGAGATACAATACGCGACTCAGCATTAATCCTAGCTTCCTCTGTGGTAATTGCTGAGCGCTCTGAATTTATTTATTTATTTATTTATTTATTGCTTCCATTTTTATCCTGCTCCTCTGGCGAGAGCAACTCAGGCAGTTTACAATTCTGAAAATAAAACACACACAATATAAATATAAATACAACATATAATAAATAATAAAAACTAGACTAACTCTGGCTGTGTGTAAAAATACTAATGGGAATAAAAATAAAAATACCCTCTTCCCAGCCCCTGCCAAACAGCCTGGCGAAAGAGCCAGGTCTTACAGTTCCATTGGAAGGCAAGAAGATTTGGGCTAAGGTGAACCTCTACCAGGAGGGAATTCCAGAGCGACAGCGCAGCTGCCAAGAATGTCCTCCTGTTCGCCCAAACTTGGCTATAGTGCATGACTTCCAGGAGGGCACCCCCAGATGACTGCAGGGGCTGCCCAGGAGCCAAGGGGGTGAGGCGAGCACTCAGATAAGCAGGACCTAGGCCGTGAAGGACTTTAAAGGTTAAAACCAGCACCTTAAATTGGGCCCGGAAAGCAATAGGCAGCCAGTGCAATGCTCAGAGCACAGGTGTTACGTGCTCTCTGTGGCCCATCTCAGTAAGGAGGCGGGCTGCCACATTCTGCACTGGCTGAAGCTTCTGAACCATCGACATGGGCAGCCCCACATAGACCACATTACAATAGTCTAACCTCGAGGTGACGAATGCATGGATGATAGTGGCAAGGTTGGAGCCCGAGACATATGGGTGGAGCCTCTTCACCAGATGTAATTGGAGGAAGGCGCCCCAGGCCACAGTCAACACCTGGGAGTCCAGACACAGCTGTGAATCCAGGAGCACCTCCAGACTCCGCACAGATGGAACCAAAGGAGAATGAACATCCCCAATAATGGTGGAGACCTCCTTACCGAGATCACCAGTCCCACCAGATCACTAGTGCCAGCGAAGCCCCAAGATAGCAATGAGAAAACAGGGCCTGGGTCAGATGACTATGACAAATACTACTGGGTGTCATGGCGTATTGATGGCAACGAACCCCCCAGCTACACACGACCGCCCCGAGTGGTTTCATATACACGTTAAATAAGAGTGAGGACAAATAGAACCCTGCAGGACTCCACACAGGAAGCAACCAGGGGATGATGTAAAGTCGGCTAGCACCACTCTCTGAGATCTATCTGTGAGGTAGGAATGGAACCACTGGAGAACAATTCTGTCCATCCCCTCAAGGTCCCGCAGGCGTGACACCAACAGCTCATGATTAATCATAGGAATGGGACTTTCGGTCAGGGTGGATTGATTTAAATCAAGGCAATTCAAATAATCAATTTAAAAATAATGATTTAAATCAAGAGAAAAACCAAATTTAAATATTGATTTAAATCAAGTTTCCCATGGATATTACTTCACAGTTATGTCCTAAACGGTGACAGGGAGAAGCTCGGGTGTCGGACTAACGCGGGGGGACCAGCTGTGTGGCTGAAGTGAGTAGAGGGGCAGAGCTGAAGTGAGTGGGTCTTCATAAGACTGCGGCAGCCGGAGGTGGCACCGGAGGCGCACCTAAGGCCTGCGTGCGCAAGGGCGTGCTCTTGTGCGCGTGGCCTTAGGCGCTGCCAGCGCGTAGGTGCTCCATCTCCTGTGTGTGAGACAACTCCCTGGCCAGCAAGTATGGCAGGAAAGACTGGTGGAAAGAAAAAGAAAGGCCAGCCAGGTTTTCTGGCCTCGGTGCAGCTCCCATTGTCCCAAAGATCACTGGACTCTTTTCCCCTTTTACGGTCTCAATGCCGGACAACATCGGTGGTAGTATGGGAGGGGGTTGACCATATAGTTTCCCAGGAGGCTCTAGAGCCCTTGTCTGGAATGGTCCCTGTGCTTGAGTGTTCCCCGAATGAGGAAGCTTCGGCTTCTACCCAGCCGGCCCACAGTCTGGGTCCACCAAATATTGATGGCTCTAGGGAGTCTTCAGAGGTTTTGGACTGTCGTGCTCTTCTAACCAGACAATGTTCCCTGTTAGAATCCTTATCTAGACAATTTGTTCAGTCCTTGGGGGAGGTAGTGACTGCTCTTAAAGTCCAGCAAGAGCAACTGCAATCTATGGCTGAGTCCCTGGCAGATTTTACTGCCTGTGGACAGCTGGATCGGGACAGGGCAGCCTTTACCCTTAAGTCTGGTTCCTTAGCCTTTGTGCGGGATGACCACAGGAAAGGTGTGTCAGGAGGCCCGGTTCAGCTGGCTGGCCCTACCTCTGAGTTGGATTCTAACCCAGTGAGCACCTGTTCGCCCAAGGTGATCCCCATTCCCGGTGCAGTATCCTTTAGGATTCAGCCACTCCCTGATGGTTTTTTCCCCCCTTGGAACTCGATTTTTTCTATCTCACACCATTTGGAGCAGATTTTAGGGTGGGTCCCTCTAGGGGCAATTGTTTCTTTTCAGTCTCTTCCCTCTTACAGGTTTATGCAATGGTTCATAGTTTTTTTTCCAGTTTTCCCATTTTGCTTCCTTTATTTTGTCCTATGCTACGTTACTTTCTTCATGGGGGGTACACGTGGGTGAGGCCTTCAGGGATTTTGTCCCTCGCCCCAGGGTTCCCATCCCGGCCACCGTCTCCCTTGAGGAGGTGGCCCGGGTGTGCCCTAAATTAGTGTCGGATCCACCAGCCACTGATGGGGCCCCAGTGGTCCACCGGGAGCAGGTTTCCCCCATTCAGGAGAGGCTTTTGAACCTTGCCAAGGTATTGATCGAGGCAAGATCCTTTTAGCTGAGATTTTTGCTAAGGATGAACTTGAGTCTGGGAGGGTCCCATTAGTTTCTGCAGACTCCACTGAGCTTTCTCCACTAAGATCTTGTATAGGAGCTCCCCCGGTTATACCATCTACCCCCGAGACTGGTTTAGTAGCAACTCTGGGGCCTCCTGGAGCTCAGAGGGAACTTTTGGTGCCCCCTGTTAGCCCTGATGGTGCCCCGGTGGTGCCCAGTGGTGCCTGCCATTGTACTTGGGGCACAGTTCCAGAATGGTGGACAGCCAGAGTACATTAGTCTCTGTGCATGGAATATAGCGGGTTGGCATTCAAGGTCTTTAGATCAATATTTTCTGAAGTTTGTGAGGGACAAGGATATACTTTGTCTTTTGGAAACCTGGACTCAGGATGTCTCTGAGCTGTCATGGTTTAAGGCCTTCGGGATTCCAGCTGTTTCCCTGGCTAAGCGGGGCTGCCCGTCTGGAGGCCTTGTATGTTTTATTCCTGTCAGATTAGGTTTTTTGCTGGTGGAGCTGGTCAAGCTTTCCCCTATTGCTCTGGTGGTGGTGGGTAGATTGGGAAGTAGCCTCTGTATTTTGGTTACGGTTTACATCCCCCCAGCCAATGCTTTAAGTTTTCAGTTATATTCCTCGGCTCTTTAATGGTAGGGGACTTTAATGCCCGTCTGGGCAATGATCCTAAGGAGCTCTTGATCCACTGCCCTTTTCTTAGCTTGGGCTCTGTGGTATTACATCACTCCTCTAGGGACAGGATACTTAATGCCTCTGGACTAAGATGGGCTGCTCTGCTGGCTAATTCTAATCTACAGATTTTGAATGGAGCTTTCCAGGGGGATTTAGAGGGAAATTTTACGTTTATTTCCCATCAGGACTGCAGTGTAGTCGATTACATTGCGGTCTCCCCTAGCTTTCTCCTGCATTTAGTTAGTTTCTTGGTGGGACAAGCAATCCATAGTGATCATTTCCCTCTCCTTTTAAATTTGTTATTGCATTTTGAGTGGGCAGGTGAGGGTGGTAGGGCTGACGATGATGATGAGGAGGAGGGTGGAACCAGTATAGGACCCTGTAGGTGTAGGTGGTCAGAGGATCTTAGTTGGCGGCTCCGGGAACTGTTGTTTTCTCCTTTAGGCCAGGCATTTAGGGAGGCAGTGGTGGGAATCTCTTTACACTATGATTTGATGGTGCAATATCTTGGGCTCATCTCCTTGTTAAGGCGACTTCAGGTTTGCTCTACCAACCAGCTCCAGGGTGACCGAGGAGCCGTCTGGCAGGGAGCCCCTTGGTATGATCGCGAGTGCAAGGATAAGAAGGTGCTCCTGAACGCCCTATTTAGTTCTTATAGGAGGTAGAGGGAGGAGAGCTATTTGGCTGTTTTTTTGGAAAATAAGAAGGCCTACCAGGTTTTGCTTAGGGAGAAAAAGGCGGCCTATGTTGCTCAGTCTTGGGACACCTTGCTTTCTGTGGCCAGGGGTAGGGATACTAGTGAGTTCTGGTGGGCCATTAACTCCTTTTGGGGCAAACCCTGTAACTTGTCCCCATTAACTATTTCTAGTGGGACTTGGTTGTCCCACTTCCAGACCCTTTTTCCGGTCTGGGAGCCTGAGGAGGATCTTTCAGTGCTCTTGGCAGAACTTCCTGTCTGGCCACCTGTAACGGAATTCGAGATGGAGGAGCTTATTCAGTCCCTTAAGCCTGGGAAGACCCCTGGGTATGACTGTTTGCCTGTTGAGCTCCTAAAGTCCCATGCAGATTGGTGGGTCCCTTTTCTGGTGGCCTTTTTTACCTATCTTGATAAGACCTGGGCCTTTCCAGACGATTAGGTCAGAGCGGTGGTTATCCCAGTGTTTAAGGGTGGTAATAGGCTAAATCCTGGGAATTATAGACCTATAAGCCTGCTGAGTTCTCTAGCTAAGCTTTATGTCAAGCACCTGCTAGCCATTTTGAATAATTGGTTGGTGGATTTTCAAGTACTGCATAAGGAGCAGGCGGGGTTTCAGGCAAATAGGGTGACTCTTGACCATTGCCTTGTTCTCTCTCACTTGGCCAAGAAATATATCCAGGCTAATTCAAGATTATTCTGTGCATTTGTGGACCAGAGGGCCGCCTTTGATTTGGTCGACAGGCCCCTTCTATGGGATAAATTGGCTAGCATGTTGATTAATCGGAGGTTGCTTATTCTGATTCGCCTAGTGCACAGGGATTCATCGCTGGCTGTCAGGCTTTCCCAGCGGGGGCAGCTTTCTACCTGGCTCCCTATTTGTTCAGGAGTCAGTCAGGGTTGTATATTAGCCCCTGCTCTTTTCAACATCTTTTTGAATGACCTGGTCCCAGCTATGACAAGGTCTGAATTTTTCCCTCCCAAGTTGGCCTTGTATCATCTGGGCTGCCTACTTTATGCCGATGCTGCGGTGATCCTCTCCCAGACCAAGGTGGGCCTGTCTTGGCAGCTATGTGCTCTTTCTGACTACTGTTCCACCAACAAGTTAGTCATAAACTGTAATAAGACTAAACTATAATAAGTTTTGGTGTTTGGGAAGGAGAAAAATATCTATCAATGGGATATTAACGCGCATCCAATAACCCAGGTATCCTCTTACAAATATCTTGGGATTCTTTTCCATTCTTCCCTTAGCTGGACCTCCCATAGAGAGATGGCTATTAATAGAGCTAAGGGTCCGATGGTTGCTATCTCCCGAAATTTTAAACACAAAGGCCATGGCTGTTTGGGGGTGGCTCTCAAAATTATGGAGGCTAAAGTCCGTGCTCAACTTCTGTATGGCGGAGCTTTATGGGCTGTGGCAGCTCCTTTGGCCTTTAACTCCGTGCAGCTTAAAGCCCTTAAAATGCTATTTTACGGTCCCTAATGGGACTCCTTCGGCTGCCCTGAGAGTTGAGTTCGGACAGCCAGCCTGGAGCTGGGTCAACTGGAAACAGGCGGCCTTTTAATGGCTGCGTCTCCATCATGATGTCCATTTAGGGCTTTTGGCTCACATACCCCAGGACCCCTTTGTTTCTTCATGGACCAAGCAACTGACTACACAACTGGCGGCCTGGAGGCTGTCGGTTGAACGCCTGAAAACCATTCGGCTTAGTCAAGCGCATAGAGAGATTGATAGTAGGATCTCTGACATTGCCCGTCAGGAGGACTGGGCCAAGGTGGGTTCTTTTGCCTTCCTGGCCCGTTATAGGTATATTATGCCATGGGCCAGTAGGAGGGCAGCTTATCTGTCCTCCTTACTTTCAAGGAGGCATCTAACTCTCCTTTTTGGGGCCCGCTTAAATGTGCTTCCCTCCCGTGTGTTGAAGGGGTGATATGCCGGAATTTCTTTCAGTTCAAGATTGTGTTCTTTCGATTTTGTTGAGGTAGAGTCAGTCGTGCATATTTTATTTGTCTGCCATCTCTATGATGTTTCCCGCAACCAATTGTTGGCTGTACACATTAAACGCTTCCCAGGTAGGACCCTCTCGGAGCTGCTTCGTATTTTTCTTTCTGACAGTGATACGCCCCATATGAGGGCCGTGTCAGCCTTTTTAGTTCAAGCTTTTGTCTATAGAGACCACTTTCTTCATTGTTTGCCTCTGGTTTCCGATGTCACTGCTCCTCTTGAGGATGAGGGGTGTTAAAGAGCTGGTTTTCTTCTTTGTTATGTTATTTAGCTGTGATGTGGTTTTAAAGCATTTGTATTTGGGTTTACCCATCTTCTGTTTGTTTTGTATTTGTTTGCAAGGACCTAGGTCACGCAATAAACTTGATTTGATTTGGTTATGTCCTAAACAATGGTGCAAATCTGATCACTAAAACATGTTAATTTACAACTCAATAGAGCATTTACACCATCTAGGAGGGTATACTTTGCATAATTTTTTAGATAACTTTATTTTCATTTTTCACTAATTTTAGGAAATAGTACATAATATATGGTTTATTTAATTGATACCTTTGCTCATTATCTGTGTCAAGATGCACAGACAGCAAGTACATTAGGCATGTTAAGAAGTAAATCACACACAAATTAGCACATATAACTTGCTGGCGCACCCCCCAGGAAATGAGACACGGAGACAGTAAATGCATTAAACTGGCTGCACTCTTTAATCAAACAGAATCAAATGAAGTTGGTGGGGATTGCTGCTAAGCAATCACAGGTCCATTATTTTATGTTATGAAACCTATTTAAAATGTAACAGGTGACTGACTTGGATATGCCCTCCAATGCCAGCACTGAATCCAACCTTCTCTAAACATTTCCCTTCGAACAGCACCCTGGCCAAGGCCGAAGGGGAAAACGCCCTAACGGGCATGAGTAAGGAGGGAGGTGTCTTGAGGTCTGAGGGCCGTGCTTGCCCTTTCCCCCCCCCGACAGACCCCTCCCAGGGTGACGATCCTGTTGTAAGCCGTACCCTGCTTATCGCCAGGTATCGCTACCCCATCTCTTAGGGAGATGACTCATTTGTCTATCCTAAACTACCTATCCTCAAACCTATTAACCATACTGGACCCCCTCCACCTAAACGAGATGCTGCATCAGCTCGTCCCGTTTCCCCACCAACTGCTGCTCAAACCAAGTTTCCCAACTCCCCCTTTAGTTTAGCCAAATGCAGTGAATTGCCTTCTCAGGATAAATGTACCCCATCCCTCAAAAATAAATCAGTTCTCCTATGCATCAAATAATCATGCCTTATGCACCGACCACCCAAACCACCCCACCATTTCGTAATTTCCCTATTTACATTCCTACGGGATTTATCGATTTTTTTAGGATGGTCCGTTACCCCCCATCTTATGCGTGGCACTAGGCGCGTCCAAACTATTTTGGTTCCCGGGAATAACCTTTTTATCAATAGCATCTGGGTCTTTATTTTTATTGCCAAATTTACACTAGTGGTCACTCCTAAGTCGTTTTCCCCAGCATGTAAAATTATAACATTAGGGGAAAGCTGTTGTTGAGCCCTGTTTAAAGTGGGCACCACTTGGTCCCATTTCATACGCCCTTGTTCCATCCACACTATGCATTCCATGTGGGAAAGGCCCAGCTGCGTTCCCCCTGGAATGTGCTTCGCTGCCTCTCCAGTGCGCCGAACCAAACTGTGGCCCACAATCCAAACCACAGACTTGCTTCCCTGATGTTGCATGGCACCTAGAGAAATGCAAAATTGACAAGTTAGTACGTGTTTTGTGGCCTTATGTACCCCTGGAAAGCACGAGATCGCCATCTCCCTATGGCCCATATGTCCCCTTCCAATAGCCCTGCCGCTGCTGCTGCAGTTGCAGCTCCTGTTCTAAACGAATGGGATCCATATAGTTCAGGTGGCAGTTCAACTGCCCTAACTGCTGCCTTAAGTACCATGCTAAATTGGTGACGTGTAAGAGGGGTTCCATCCTTATGAATAAACAAATTACCTGTGCTAATAGGGCATGAGGCCAAATAGTTCTGATGGCCTGCACCAGGCAGATTTCTCTGTCCATGATCTGCCTCAATCTCACCGATTGTCCTTTCCCCTTTTGGTCTGTTCTGGAATGTCTTATCACTATTTTAACTGAATCAGAGAAGGACCAAATATCCCCCGGGGCCAAAGTCAAAAACTCCCTGAGCAGTCATTTCTGCTTTCAGCAGCTTACTTACCCTAAATGCCCCCCAAAACAAAACTTTGAAAACTGTCGAGAAAAGTAACACTTCATAATGATTAAAACAAATGCCTGCTAAGGCCTTGCAGAGGGACCTGAGAACGGGAATGGAAATGGGAGCACTTTTATCACCCTGCTGGTTTTTCTCCCTGTCCCAGCTTTCTAACATTCTTTTTGCATAGAAACCTCTATCGGGGGGGGGGGAAAGCCAGCCAGTCGGCTAACAAACGCCAGCGCAGCTACTTTCCCTCCTATGGTCCTTCCTGACAAACCCCTATTACGTAAGCGCAACATGAACTGTAACATTTTGTCCTCTTGGAAATTTATCCTCCCAGCCCATACTAAGCCTAAAGGCCTGAAACTCCCTATATGCTCGACTATATGCTGCCCGGGTACATGAGGCCAATGATCCCTGGACAATCGTCATCATGTCCAATCTCCAAGGTTCCATACGCCCTCGGGGAGCGGCTCTGGGCATGGTGTGGCTGCTGGCGCTAACTCCCAGAATCTCTCCATCTGCAACCAAGACAAAGCTTCGGCTACTCTATTATCTACCCCGGGGACATGACGAGAAGTAAACAGTATGTTGTACTCCAAACATTTTAATACCATTGCCCTCACAAGCTTCATGACCCTTCTGGAACGGGCGGTTATGGAGTTGATGACGTGTACCACGGCCAAATTATCACACCAGAATGTCACAGTTCGGTTGGCAAATTCCCTTGCCCATAAATGAACTGCCAAAACTATGGGGAAAAGCTCAAGGAAAGTTAGATCATGGGTAACCCCTCATACGCTCCATGGTGCCGGCCATTGGGCTGCACACCAGTGTCCTCCAAAGTATATGCCGAACCCGATGCCCCCTGCTGAATCCGTGTGTACCTGAAATTGTGTCCCCGAATTTAACTTGTCCCTCCAGAAACTTACTCCGTTGTATTCTTTTAGAAATTCAGCCCAGGTACCTAGATCCTCCCTCATGTCCCATGTCCCTCTTACATGATGGTATTGTGAAGGGTTCCCTGCCAATGGTGCGTACAGCCTGGACAGAAAGGCCCGTCCGGGCACTATTACCCTACAGGCAAATTTTAAACTTCCCAGTAATGACTGCAGATTATGGATCGTAACCTTTTTTGCCACTCTGCACCCCTGCAACTTCTCTCGCAGTACTTTGAGCTTATCCCCAGGTAGGCGTGTGATGAAGAAAACCCCAATATTCTGTTTGTCCTATAGTACCCTCTTCCATCTTAAACAATATTAAGAGTTTATAACCTGTAGTTACCCCGTCATGCTTGGAATGCTTGCTTCACCCTTAAAATTAGACAGGCTCTGCTTCTCCTCAGATAGATAAGCCCCACCTTTGTAGATTACTTTGTTTATAGGGAGGACTCCTTTAGCTCAAGAATGCACCTGGCTTTGGCCTAGATAAAGACCCTCCCTATATCTCCCTAATTCCTCTCTTATCTGAACTTAGAAGAGAACTGTCTTTTCTTTAAATAATGAGTTTGCAAGTTATGCTGTCATGATTGTCTACTGCGCCGTTGCGGCAACCCATGTATGGGTTTTCCGCCCAAGGATTTCTGTATAAGAATATAGTGCTCTTTGTTGTGGGGTGCTCAGGATTCCTTGATCCTAGAGGCCCACAACGCGTTGTGTAAATCTGCTGAATAAAGAGTATCTGCTGTTTGCATCTGCAGCCTCCTCATCTCAAATCTTTACCCATGGAATTCCACGTCACGTGACATCATCAATACCGTACCTATTTCTATTCCCAAATATGTGATTCTGGTAGATGGTCCTTCCGTTTTTTCTGGTGCTAAGGGAAGGCCCAATCGGGCTGCCAATCGTTCAAATTCCCTCAATAATTGTTCACCCTCACATGGAGCCGGAGAGGCAATTAACAAAAAATCATCCAGATATTTTGATACTTGGCCCCTCTGCATGCCCTGCCTGAATATCCATTCGATGAGGGAGCTAAAACGTTCAAACGCCAAACAGGATATTGAGCAACCCATTGGCATTGCCCGGTCGTAGTAATATGCCCCTTCGAACTTCATTCCTAAAAGGTGGAAGCTTTCCGGGTGAACAGGCAACAGGCAAAATGCTGACTTCTCATTGCACTTTGTTAAATGGGCACCCTTCCCAAACTTCCTGATTCAATCTATTGCCTCATCAAATGATGTGTACTGCACGGATGTTAACTCCTGCAGTATCACATCATTCACGGAATGGCCCCTTGGATATGATAGATGATGTATGAGGCGAAATTCGCCTGGTGCCTTTTTTGGTACAATGCCCAATGGGGATACCACAAAGGCTTCGAGGGGGGGCTCGGTGAATGGACCTCCTATTCCCCCCCTTTTACCTTATTATTGATCTTACCCTGGACTATTCCTTCCATTCCCTTAACAGATTTCAGGTTAGGGGGTTCCTGTCCATGTCCTACTAAGCCCGCAGGGATCACAAAACCAAGTTTAAAACCATTTAACACATATTCCACCTCCGACCTATCAGGGTGGCCTAGGAGAGCTGACTCCAATTCCTGTACATTAATTGGGATTGGGCCCCTTCCCTTTCCGGTTCCCTGCTGTCCACCTTGATTATTCGGGTTTGGGCCTGGTCCCAAGGTGTTTCGCCTACCTCCGTTCGGTTTGCCCCTGTAACAATTTAAAGAGGGATGTGTTCCCTCGCACACTGCGCAAGCATGGCGGAATGCACATGTCCCTCTGATGCAATGACCAGTATTGTTGTATTCCCAGCACATCCCCCATCCCATGCACTTATTCTCCAGTCTATTTGGGTCATTAGCCGGGGCAACTCCCCCTTTTATTAGGATATGACCACTGTCAGTTTTGGGCGTGTTCCTCATGTCGACCATGCACTCAAGTCAGAGGTCCTGAGCATGGCGATCCCATCGCATACCCAGGGTGAAGGCTGCCTTGTGCCTAAAGGCCTCGTCATATCGAAACCAGGCACCTGGGGGGCCCACATCATATGCCCTTTTTATTATGTCGGCATATTTCAATAATTCTATGGCCCGATCCGGGTACACTTCAAGCGAGACCCCCAAATAAATCAAGAAAGCTGAGGACCAATTGGAACAATTTCTATCAGCTTTGGGGTGCTGAGGTTTTTTCTTATGTCTTCTCCTCCTCTTCAGCAGGATCCATGATGGGATCACTGAAAAGGAGTGCAAAGATATCTATATATTCTCCTTTCCAGATTTTTTCCCTTGTAGCATAGGGGAGGTGCTCCCCTATGGGAGCTGAGAGGTCGGAGTATCCCCCCTCCAGGGGAGGGAAAGGGCGGAGACCACCGACTGCCGCTGATGGGTTTTGTGGAAGCGCTGGTTGCGTGCTTGAATACCAATCCCCATCTTGCCCTCCTGTCACCCCAGGCTGCAAACTACCATCCCCCGCCCTTGATTCCCCAGGCGAGGGGATGGGTGTGACCCTAACCCATGAATCATTCCACCACAGTGTCTGTCCCGCCTGACTCCACACCGAAGTAGGAGCCTGGGGGGCTTGGTATGTTCCTGTTCAGGCCCACACACCCTGTGCTCCTCCCGGAGTCCGCCCATGCCCCCAATTTCCCTAACTGTTGTTGTAGGCGTGCGGAAGTGTTTGCCAGCCAATGCGCGCCTAAACCTTGCCCTCATGTGTCCCACTCTTGTTCCCCTTGCGTCCACTTATACCCACCTTCAGGTACCCATGGTAACTGCCACCTGGGGTCTTCCTCTCTGGTTTCTGTTGCCTGTCTTCTCTGCTCGTCCCTGGCCCTGAGTTCACGTTCCAAGGCCTGAATTCAATTCCATAGCTCCTGGTCTCCCTGTTCTGCATCTTCTCCACTTCCCACTCCGTCCTGGTTGTCTCCCCTATTTTCTCCTCCTCCTGCTTGGGGATACAAATTGTCCTTGGGCCCATGTGGGCCCTCCCTTGGGGGGCCCCCCAGAGCTGCCGAAGGGGGGGCGTACCTTCGAGTTCCAGAACTCTGTTCCCGCCCCTCACGCTCCCCTTTGATCGTCCCCCTTTGAGGGACTTGTGCCTGCCCTGTCTTGGGCAGGTGGGAATGCCCTGTCCCCCTACAGCCATTCTGACCCTCGGCCATCCATGGGGCCCCATTGCCCTTCCTGATGTGGGTATGGGTCCCCATCGATGTCCTCCCTATAATGCGATGGGGGGACTCTGCGCCTATCCCCCCCTCTGCAGCCCGTGTGATATGTCCCCTCTCCTTTGCTCCCTGGGGTCATTCGGAGGGGTGATCATGGGCACAACTTCTGTTGAGGGTCTAAGCCCCCCCACCTCCCTTCATTGCCTGCAAGGGATGCCGCCAGAGCCTCGCAGACCTGGAGGCGATCCCTCATCTCCCTCCTTGAGGGTGGGGGTGGGGTCACCTCACTCACCACCCCCCGAGCAGCAGCCGCCTCCGCAGCCGCCCCTTGCTTTTTTGTTGTCCGCTCCTTCACCTTGGTTTTCTTCTGCTTCCCCATCTTCACTTCACAGCACTCCTGGCTGCTAGCTGTGCTGTGTCCTAATGCTGCTGAGCTTTCTGCCCCTTGCTGCAGCTTCGTGGGCTTGTCTCCGCCCCTTTCAAATGGGAGGGGGCTACCCCCTCCCGCACCAACCAATCCACGGCCTCCTAGATCATCATGTGCTGTCCGGGCGACCAATCAGGTCCCCGGGCAGCACATATGGGGCTTTTTCCCGCTTCAGGCTGCTCTGTGCTCTTTCCTGAGATGTCGGGGCACGGCAACCCCCCCACCGCCATTTTGGTAGCAGAGGGTCCATATTTTATTAAACTAAACAATCTTAAATGTTACATAAATGTTTCACATTTGCAGCAATCTCCTGAGTTCCCTAGGCTGTCCTTAAAACTTTTAATTTTTTTTTCTTCAGATTTTGCTAACTCTAACAGACAAGTCATCACAATAATAAAGGCTGTCCTTAAAACTTCTAAAACTAGATCTCATCCTCCTCCCCGTTCCCACTCCCACTGTCATTTTTATTCATAGACTGAAACAGAAATATAATTTTTACTGCTTTTTCAACTCCCAGTTGATTTCTTAGCTTTGAGTGAATAATACCAAATGAAGAAAATATTCTCTCTGTGCCTGCAGAGGAAGCTACTGCTGTGAAAGGTGGCTTAGCAACTGAAAAAACTCTGGTTCAAGGTGCTTGGCTAATGACTTCCACCAGTTCAGGGGAGTGACTGTTTAAAACAACATCAGTAAATATGTAGTGCTTAAATGGTTCCCCTACAGCCCTGAAATTTATTAAGGCTGGCATAACTTAGGAGTGATTATCAGATGCCCATGTCATGGCAGCAGCATCTTCTTCGGACGTTAGATATCTACCCTTATATCTCAGGTTGAGAATGTTAGCAAGAAAATGAGATGAAGTTAGTGCTTGATCCATTCGCTTCTTTATTGCCTGCAGTTTAACTCTGCTGTTAGGTATTTCTTTCTTCAGTGTCTCAAAGTGCCTTCCAAATTTCAACAGCATCAGCAATGCAGCAGCACTCTTTCATAAGTTTGTTCAAGGCTATGGATATAGGCTTCAGTATACTGAGCATATCTTCTACATTCCTCTTTAAACCAATTTTGGATACTTTGGATGAGATAGTTCTGTCTATTTTGCCTCGATTTTCTTCACAAATGTTTATGCGAATAGGCCAGTTCTTAATAAATTGTTCAAAACAATCAACCACAGAATTCCATCGTACATCTTGATGGAGAATTAGTTTGGATCTTCCTGCTCTCTTCAGTGAAGCTAAAGCAAAATGGTTGTTGCGAAAGTATTTTGCAACTTCAACTTTTTCTTTTATTCCTGCAGAAGTACTTAAGTCTTTGGCTAAAAGATGCATTAAATGGGCACTACAGCCATATTTTATTAGGCTTAAGCTTCCTTCTTCTTCTAGATATCTTCTCATCTTTTCCACATATGCAGCATTGTATGTGACAAAACTGCACACGTGACACTTGAATTTTTGTTCACAGTTCATTACAGCTTTTACAGCCACTTCTTTTAAATATTCTGCTGTGTGGACATTTCCCAATGTATCTATTGTTTCTGAAAGATATGCAACCTTGGGTAATTTTATACATGATGGGCCCAGAGGCCTGCCATGCTCAATCATGCACCGGGATCCGTTACAGATCCTGGTGAGGAATCAGGCCGGCCATCCTTTAGACATGCTGGCCTGATTCTCTCTGGGGATTGGGGAGGGGGCGGGGCTGTGCAGCACAATGTACGGCTGCACAGCCCAGCCCCCCCATGCTCCCCCGACCACCTGCCCTCTGTGCGACAGGCACCGCTGAGCCCAATCCCGGATCATGGCTGGGACCACAATCCGGGATGGGCCAAACATAACAGAAATTACATTTGGCCCATCATGGGTCGTGGCCAAGCTGACCACGATTCTGGGGATGGTGCCGGCACCATCCCCAGAATTGTGGCTATTTGGATTCCGGCCGGAAGTTCACTATGGTGAACCTCTGGTGGGAACCCAACAGACGTTACAGGACTTTTGGTCACCACAGGGGGTTCACTGTGGTTGACCGTGGTCCCGTAATGTTTTCAATTACCCCCATCTTCTGTTGTCACACAAGCACATACTGCTGGATCATTGTGTAGATTGCTCCACCCATCAAGATTTAAACTGGCAAACTTCCCATTAGTATTTCTTGCACACTGTCCTAGTTCCTTTTCATACACTGTATCTAGCAAATTTCCACCAATGGCTGCTCTACCAGGTGGAGTGTAGCCTGGTCATATTGACTCAACCATGTCAATCAAGTGTTTGTTTTTAACAATGGAAAAGGAAAATTTGTGGCATAAATGAACTGAGCAATCTTTTCATCTACGGTGTCTTGTTGGTATTTGCTGGTCCTTACTATAAATCCATTCATGGTGGTGGGTTTACTGGATAATTGAAATCTTTTGCTTGCTACTTTGTCTGAAGCATGTTAATTGCAGGCTGCACTGCTGCTAAAAGTACCAACGGATGACTATGAAGCTGCAGACAGACAGTCATATTCTCGTATGCTTAACTGGGATCCTGAAACAAAAATGATAAAAAAAGACATTCTCACTCTGTTCTTCAGTGAATCATTTGCATTTTTTCAGCAAGGATGCCAGATCCAAATGACAAAAACTAAGACTGCACTCTATGCATGCATTGAACACACTGGCACTTACTTCTGTTCTGAGAAAACAAGCCTAGGATGGGGCTGCATGTGTTTGCTCTGTAAGGGAAGGCTGGGGTATGCTGAAATAGGGAATATAGACTTATGGCATCACCATTATGGTCTCTGGGGCCATGATGTTCCAACATGGGGGCATGTATGTACTATCAATTAAAATAAGAGATGTGGCTTCCTCTTAAGAAAACAACACCCAGTGACAACCCTAGATTTCTCTTGCTGCTTTTTGTTCCGTTGTGAACTTGTGATATGAATTCTAAATCTAGTTTTAGAGGGGGAAATAATTAAACAAACCATAAGGATTAGCTACACTTTTTTTTCTAGCAACATAGCCAACAGCTTGGGAATTTAATTTTCAATTCACTTGTAATAATAAAAAGCATAAAGAGTCTATAGAAAAATGATGCAAAATTAAAACATTTAATTTACTAACCAGTTGATCCACATTGTTCATCATCAGAAATGTTCACATCTTCACCCACATGATTTTCTTCCAATGAGCATTTTTCATTATGTTGTTTCATTCTTGCAACTAGGCCCTGCAACTCTTTGTTGCACTGCTTACATCTGGCACGTTTTCCTTTTTTACCCAAGAAAGGAATCTCTTCAAAATATTCCCAAATAGGGCCTCTCTTACGCCCAGAATCCATGACAGGTTTCTCTGTGGCAAAGTGTGGGGGAATACAGAAGGTTGTGCACTAAATCATGTTGTCTTCCCTTCTTCTCTCCAGTGCTTCTTTCCATTTCTCTTTCTTTCCTATGTAACTCCTCTGCCTTGGCCCACCTGGGCCTGACCCGTCCCTCAACCCATGATCACATGATCACACAACAACAATTATCCAGTAAAACCTTTGCTCATTGCAGCCCTGTGTCTTTGCACAGGTGACCTGGTCTGCTATGCTTAGAAACTAAAGGCCCCAAACTTTCAAAAAGCTGGTAGTTACTGGGCAGACTAAAACCATTTTCATGAGCTGAAAATGAAATGAATGCCTGTTTTATTAATGGGTATAGATAAAGGGTAAATAATAATATTCATAATTTGAGAGACGTGAGCAAATTGGTTCTTAAAAGGAGCCTTTAAATCTGTGTGATAGAGAGTCATTAATTCATTTTTAAGAGATTGTAAGTGTAGGTTAAACATGCTTGTGCTGAGATTGAATTTTAACCAAATTCTTTTTAAATTGAGAATTAAATATTTTTTAAAAACAAAAAAATCCAATTAAAATTTTAAAATCCAGTTTTTTTTAAATTGATTTTTATCCACCCTAGTTTCAGTTTTAACTGAAAGAGGCCAAAAGTGTCTCTTTCAGTTAAAACGGAGAGATCTGATAATTGGGTTTCTCTCGGATCCCAGTTCTCTGATTTTTGTTCCCATTGAAGTCAATGGGAATACCTCCCATTGACTTCAATGGGAAGAGAATGGCTCCACAAGCATGCACAGAACAGCCGCCTTCTTTAAAATGGCACTGATGCTGCTGGCGTCATTTTGGATTGGGCTGCACATGCGCAGAATGGCCTTGGAAACCATTTTGCACATGTGCGCTGCCCCATCCGGTGGCATTTTCAAGCTCCGGACCTAGAAGATTAGTAGAGAAGGCCGCCTGTCTGGCAGAGGAGCTACTGCCACTGCACTTGTGGCTTTAGTCAATGACCTGCACCGGGAATTGTATCAGGGCAGATCACCTTTGTTGATTTTATTAGATCTGTCAGCAGCATTTGATACCGTTGACCATGAGATATTGGTGGCTCGGCTGTGGGACTGGGCTGGGGTAGGTGGAATTATTCTTGAATGGTTCCGCTCTTTCCTGGCTGGGAGAACTGAGTGGGTGGTGCTAGGGGAGTGTTCATCATCTCCCCAAAACTTCACATGTACATCCCACAAGGTTCTATTCTGTCCCCCCTCCTGTTCAATATGTATATGCAGCTTTTGGGCATGGTCATGAGGGGGTTAGGCGTACGTTGTCATCAGTTCACCGATGATACACAACTCTACCTCTCCTTCACTGCAGACCCAGTCCCAGCAGTCTCAGTGCTTACCTGGTGTTTGACAGCTGTGGGGAACTGGATGAAGGCGAGTTGTTTTAGACTGAATCCCAACAAGATGGAGGTGATGTTGGTGGGTAGGGCTGAAGGTGTGGTGGCTCCTGTTGTTGATGGGGTCTGTCCTCCTCTAGCTACGCAGGTCCATAGTCTGTGGGTGCTTCTCAGATCGCAGCTCTGCCTGAATTCCCAGGTGGCAGTGGTGGCAAGGAGCGCCTTTCACCAGTTACACTTGGTGCAACGACTGTGGCTGTATGTCTCTGACTCTGACCTGGCAACCATCATCCATGCTCTTATTACCTCTAGACTGGAATATTGCAACGCACTCTGCATGGGGCTACCCTTGGTGATAGTCCAGAGGCTGCAGCTGGTGCAGAATTATTTATTTATTTTTGCATTTATATGCCTCCCCTCCTGCACAAGCAGCTCGGGGCGGCTAACAACATTTAGAAACATATACAATTATAAAATTAACACCACATTAAAATAACCCCATAATAAAACTCCCACCCTAACCCAACCCACCCATCCTGTCTCCCTCGGAAAAGGCCGGCAGAACAGCCAGGTCTTACACTATCTACGAAAGAAGGGGAGGTGTAGGGCCAGGTGGACTTCCAATGGGAGGGAGTTCCACAGCCATGGAGCGGTCACCAAGAAGGCCCTCCTCATGGTTGACACCCGGGGAACCCCAAGAAGGGCACCCCCAGCCGACCACAGAGGCTGATTCAGAATATTTATTTTTTATTTATTTATTTCTTCAAACTTATATCCCGCCCCCTCCTGCAATGCAGCTCGGGGCGGCTTACAACAATAAAAACAGTTAAAAACAGTTAAAATATAAATATAAATATAAAAACATCAAAACAGGGTTAGGAACAATAAATTACTAAATAGGCAGGGGATTAAAATTACCCTCCCCCTCCCTCCCTCCCAAAGGCCTGGGCAAACAGCCAGGTCTTACAGTTTCGCCGAAATGTCAAAAGGCTTGGGGCCAGGCGAGCTTCCTCCGGAAGGGAGTTCCACAGCCGCGGCCCTA
>QEPC01008141.1:96737-113042 GCA_003113815.1 Sphenodon punctatus | reverse complement strand
GGGGGGAATCACAAACAGAAGAGGAGTCTGTAGTGAACTGAATACATACGTACTCAATGAGTCTGTACAGTGAAATGCATAACACAAGGTTTCAGTTTTTAAGTTTCATTTCAGTACAAAACTGAAATGAAACTTAAAGCAATCTAAAAATCCTACTCAACGCCTGCTGTTCAGGAACAATGACTAGCTCAGAAGGTGTTGGGAAGGGGGGAGGCAGATAATTAGTTTGGTTTCTTGCAAGCGTCTCCACCCCTGGTGCCTGGAAGTCTGCTCCTCAGTGACTGACACCTCCCTGTCATGTTTGACCTTCCAGTGAGCTATTTTTTGCCACCCGAACTCACCCAAAAGTGATCCGAACTGACCAAACTGTTCGGTGTTCGTCGTTTGGTGTTCGGTTCGTTCGGTATGTTTGTGTTTGGGTTCGGGTTCGGTCATCCGAACAAGCCGAGTTCGGGTCGAACTCCGACCTTCCGAACCGCGTTCGCCCATCCCTACTAAGTAGTTAAGGCTTGCGGCAGCCAAGCTAAATCTGTTGGTTTATGTGCATATCTATTCCCTCCTTGTGCTTCCTCTTTGTTAAATTATTTAGAAAATGAGGAGCAGTTCCTAGTTCCTCACCTTTTACAGGAGGGGATTAGTTGAAAGGAAAAAGGCTGAGTAAGTAGTGCAACCACTTTCTCCAGAGGAAGTGGTTTGTGAATCACAACAACAGAATAGGGTTAAACACAGCCATCCGCAAGTGCTTAGGACAACACGTTCACAACTGTGCTAGTTTGCATGTGTTTAGCAGATACAAGCATGATTCTTTTCTGATCCTATTCTCTCATGTCCTGCCTCAGCCCCTTAGTGAACCAGTGTCTACGACAAAATTCAGAAACTGCTTCATGTTTCATTTTGCTGGACAGGTGTGAGTGGGCTGTGATGTTGTCTCCCAGTAGGATGAATTAGCAGATATCATTTAGCTAAATCATCTCTACCCCTCCCCCCTTTTCTGGTTTTCTTCCAACCCCTTGTAAAATATCAGGAAAATATCAGGAAAAAGGAAACTGATTGCTGATGTGTCTTCTCAGATAAAGCCCTGTTGCATCCACGTTGCTTCTATTTCCCAAAAACCCTGACGTTACAGTCTGCACAAGCCCAGTTAGCATTGCGTGCCCTTGTTTGTTATACTCTACCTGAGTCTCTTTCCTAATGCTTTGATCCTCTTTCCTGGCCTACTGTGTCCTGATACTCCGCTTCCTGCAGTCTTTCCTCACTGCTCAGCTCTATTTTTCTGCCCTTGTCCAGGTGCTTCTTTGCCCTAGTTTACTGCACATGCACTTTGCTATGTGCATTGGTTTTTCCTTCCCTGCCCCCCTCACACATTGTGAAGGCCTTTTCAGTCCGATAATCCCATGTCGATGGTCCCTGACAGAGAACTCAGCAGAGCAAGCTGAGGTGTAATGTGGTCTAATGTGCAATGTGGTCTAAGAGAACAAATTTATTTATTTATTTATTTATTCAAAACTTATATCCCACCCCTCCTGCCCAAAGGCAGCTCGGGGTGATGAACAACAAGCACAGAATTTATTTATTTTTTAAATAATTCAACAATAAAACATTTAAAAATAAATCTACATATTTTTAAAAAAGTAATATAAACATTTATTAGCCACCCCCTCATGCCCATGGCATCTCGGGGCAGCTTACAACATAAAATACACAGATAAAATCAATTTTAAAAACACAACCCCATTCATCAAGGTTTAAAATATCATAAAAATCTTCAAAATACCCCCCCAACTACCCCACCCTCCCATTCTCCCCTCCAAAGGCCTGGGCGAACAGCCAGGTCTTACAGGATCAAAGAAATGCCAACAAACCTGGGGCCAGGTGGGCTTCCTCCGGGAGGAAGTTTCAAAGCTGCGGCCCGGCCACTGAGAACGCCCTCTCCATTGTGTCCCCCCGTTTTACACGAGGGACCTGCAGAAAAGTGCCCCCATTGGACCGAAGGGATCACTCTGAGGCATGGAGGGTGAGGCGGTACCCGAAGTATGAGGGGCCTAGACTGTGCAGGGCTTTATAGATCAACACTAACACCTTGAATCTGGCTCGGTACATTATAGGCAGCCAGTGAAGAGTATGGAGCACAGGTGCTATGTGCTCCTGCCACCCTGTCCCTCTAAGGAGATGGGCCACCGCATTCTGTACCAGCTGCAGCCTCTGAACCAGAAACAAGGGAAGTCCCACATAAAGCTTAATTGTAGTAGTCTAGCCTCAAGGTGATGAAGGCATGAATGAGAGTGGCCAGGTCAGGCCTGGAGATGTATGGATGCAGCCTCCGTACCAGATACAGCTGGCAGAAGGGAGCCTTAGCCACCAACTCAACTTGCCGATCCAGACGGAGACCTGAGTCCAACACCACCCCCAGACTCCGAACTTGCTGGGCTATAGGACGACGGACTCCCCCTACAAGGGGAGCTAGTACCTCTCTCTCCCTACCCACCACCATCACCTCCATCTTATCTGGATTAAGCTTTAGTCTGCTCTGCTACATCCAATCCGCCACAGGCTCCAAACATTGGGGAAGTAATGAGACAGCAGGACCTGGGTCAGTTGAAAATGAGAGATACAGCTGAGTATCATCAGCATATTGGTGACATCGCACCCCGAACCCTCTCACGATCTCCCCCAGGGGCTGCATATATACATTAAATAATAACGGAGACAGGGTTGAACCCTGCGGAACACCACAGGTCAAGGCTTCAGCCCCCAGCACCACCCGCTGGCTTCTCCCTGAGAGGAATAAGTGGAACCACTCTAGGATATCCCTGTCCAGACCCCCCAGGTCTCACAGCCGTCTCAACAGCAGCCCATGGTCCATGGTGTCAAATGTGGCTGAGAGATCTAGCAGGATCAGAAATGTTGAACATCCTGCATCCATCTCCCAGCAGAAATCATCCACCAAGGCTACCAACACCATCTCAGTACCATAGCCAGGGCGGAACCCAGACTGAAAAGGGTCAAGGAAACCGATGCTATCCAAATGCACTTGGAGCTGCAGTGCCACTGCCTGTTCAATAACCTTCCCTAAAAAGGGAATATTAGAGACGGGCCGGTAACTGGCAAGTACGTCCACATCCAAAGATAGCTTCTTCAGCAGGGGACGCACCACAGCCTCCTTGAGACTGTGTGACAATCTCTCCTGCTGAAGGGACGCGTTCACTACCCTCGCCAGCACCGTCCCCAAAGTCTCCCTGGAGGCTTTCACCAACCAGGATGGGCACGGATCTAATTCAAAACTAGTGGCTCTAACAGACCTCAGGACAATCACCGCATCAACTGGCATCACTTCCTGAAACTCATCTCAGAAAGATGGATCAGACAGTGCCTCCATAACCTTGTGCCCCTCTCTTACTGCTTCCAATCCGGTGTCAAAGTCACTCTGGATCTGAGCGATCTTGTCTGCGAAGTAGGTGGTAAACTCCTTACAGCGGGCCTGGGACAAGTCCCCATCCAGACAGAGGGAGGCCGGACTGACCAGCCCGCGCACCACCTGGAAAGGCTCCGCTGGATGCGACTTCGCAGACGCTATGAGGGCAGCAAAGAATTCCTTCTTTGCTGTCCTCACAGCCTCAACATAGGACTGTAAATGGGTCCTATGGAGAAGTTGGTCAGATTCAGAGCGAGTCCAACACCAGTATTGTTGTAGTCTCCTACCTACCTGTTTCATACACCGCAGCCCCTCAGTAAACCAAGGGGCCCTGTGGTGATGAGATGGAGGGAGAAGACATCTTGGAGCCACCCTGTCAATTGCCTCCCCAAGCAAGATGTTCCAATTCTGGACAAGTTCATCAATAGAGTGACCGTCGGGGCCTACAGTTAACTCGCTCAGAGCACCCTGGAACCATTATGGTTCCATCAGCCTCCAAGGGTGGACCAACCTAACTGGTCCATTCCCTTTCTGAAGGAGGTGCACTAAGAGACTGGTTTGTAGGAGAAAATGATCTGTCCATGACAAGGGCGTGATCCTCACATCCCCCACTAATGGATCACCTGCCTCAAGGCCAGAACAGAAAATCAGGTCAAGGGCGTGCCCCCCCCATATGGGTCAGGCAGTTGACCACTTCAGACAAGTCCATGGTTGCCATGGAAGCCATGAACTCGCGCTGTGCTCCAACAAGGCCAGCATCAGCATGGGCATTGAAATCCCCCAGGACCAAGGTCCTGGAGGAGTTCAGCGCCACCTCCAAGGCTAGCTCTGGATGCTGCCATACAGGAAGGGACCCGGTATACCAGCAGCACCCCAGGTTGCCCCCAGCCAAATCAAACACCACGTGGAGGGCCTCAATACTTGGAATCCCCTGAACTGGATATCTCCTAACTGTCCATCTCTCTCTAAAAATAATAGCTACACCTTCCCCCCTGCCCCCCATGCAGGGCTGGTGCTGCACAGCATACCCAGCCGGAACAAGGTCCGCTAAAACTGGTCCTGCCTCCTCGTCCAGCCAGGTTTCTGTAATACATGCAAGGTCCACTGCCTCATCCAGGATCAAATCCCGGATCACTGGGGCTTTGTTCACTGCAGACCTTGCATTCAGCAGCAGCAGCCATTTACAGGCGGACCTTAGACCCTGATCCTCTCTTACCCTCAGTGGGGGGGTGACTCCCTTAAACTCCACCAGGACCCTAGGTCCCCTGGGAAGATGAGTCACTTGTCCCCTTGGACCATATCATTCTCACTCCATAACCACCCCTATAGCCGCTCCTTCCCTCCCATCTGTTCCATCCTGACCCCTCCCCTTAGCTGTTTGCCCTGCCTCCAGAGTTGCCCTCCCCCCTCACAAGCCTCCCTACCCCCTCTTAACCCAAACCACCCCCTCTTCCCTCCTGCCCAAGTCTCCCCCTCTCACAGGGTGGCTCTCCCCACCCCCCTAAGGATACCCCCATTCTCTCACCATGGGGGAATTTATTTATTTATTTTATTTATTTAATACATTTATACCCCGCCCGTCCTGCAAACAGCTTGGGGCGGCTAACAAATTTCACATAAAAACATTTAAAATATTTAAAACCAGCATTAAAAAAAATCTTAACAATTAAAACAGGGAAGGACAAAAAATTATAACAAATAACAAAGAAGGGTAGGAGGATAAAAACCCACTAACCCACCCTCCCACAAGGCCTGGCCAAACAGCCAGGTTTTACAAACTCGCCGGAATGTTAAAAGGCTCGGGGCCAGGTGAGCTTCCTCTGGGAGGGAATTGCAAAGGCGCGGCCTGGCCACTGAGAATGCCTTCTCCATTGTGGCCCCCGCTTAACATGGGGGACCTCCAAGAAGGCACCCCCAGAAGACCGAAAGAGCCACTCTGGGGCACGGAGGACGAGGCGGTCCCTGAGGTATGAGGGGCCGAGCCACCAAGCCCCAAGCCTTCCCAGCCTCTGCTGCTGCCGCTGGGTTTCAGACGGCCAGCCATGCCCTCACGGGCACCCCCAGGGGCCAAGTGCAAGCCTGCCTGCCCGGGCAACCTGGGGTGCCAAGCCCCAAGCCCTCCTAATCTCTGCTGCTGCTGTGTCTCTGACGGCCTGCCATGTGCCCACGGGCACCCCTGGAGCGCCCCAAGCCTCCAGGTGGCTGAATTTTCTGACTGTTCAGGGGGTTCCAAACTCCGGGGGACCAAACCCACGAACCCGAACTAAGTTTTCAGGCCGAACGACTGAACGGCCAAACATCCGAACCCTGTTCTGTTTGCACATCCCTACAGCTGTGCAGCAGGGTGACCAGTACACTAAGAGGATACCAAATCTATCCCCAGTCAAATCCAACACAATGTGAACACACAGTATATTAAATGAGTCAGGCACCAGATACCTCCGAAAGGTCATTGTGTCTTTACAGATCACAGCTCCTCTGCCCCCGCCTCCCCCTGAGGCTAGGATGAAATTGCACAGAGTACCTGGCTGGTACCATCTGGGACAGCATGGGCCCAGGAGCTTTGTCCAGCCAGGTCTCTATAATTTATTTATTTCTTTTAAACATTTTTATCCTGCCACAGGCAGCTCTGGGTGACGTACAGCATGTGAGGTTGGCAGCCTTAGACTGAATCACATCATGGATGGTAGATGTTTTATTTGCCACCAACCTCGCATAAAGCAGCATCGGTGTCAGTTCAGGGATCCAACTGGCCTTAACTCCCAAATATCCCAAGACAGGGGAGGAGTGGGACAAGGAAACAGGCACTAGGTGCCTCTCCTGATAGTTCGTCCCTGTCCCCCGCCATACCTCCCCATGCCCAGAACCACCCCAATAGTTGTCCAGCTCCTCTCTTCTCCCCCCGCCCCCACAAAAACCCCTCTCTGGTTCCCATTAATCAATCCCTCCCCAACAAGGATGGCAATAATCAAGGGGCCCAAAGGGGCCTGGGGGTGTGGGTAGCTGGAGAGCAGCGGAAAGGTCACCTGAGCCCAGCAACACAAAAGGTGGGTTCATCAAAACAGACAGGCGGGAAAGCTCCCCTCCATACCCAACCTACAAAAACTTCCCCATCCCGTTCCCCCATGCTCGTATCCCCCTCTCACCGGGGGGTGGGGTGGGGTGGGGCACTCTGTCCCACCCCTTTCCCCTCCCAACGTATTGCTTTTCCCCTTCACAAGGTGCTCGTTTCAGCTCTAATTCAGTCGACAGGCAGGCACAACAAAAAATGCATCTGCATGAAATTGTTACCTATAACAATCAGTGATCACTACTGAATATCACTTGTTTGTGTGGGTCTTTCACCTAGTAAAAGTAGCAGAAACATACTATGTGCTAGTCCCTCCTTGTATCATGGAAGCACCTACTTGAAACTTAGGGTACAAATCCTCCACCATGAAAGTCACTAGGAGTTTTTGTTTCAGTGGGTGGAGGACTGCAGCCTTAGCTTATTTTTAATTGGCTGGCTTTCAAGTTGAATTTCCCATTACAAAAAGAAGTCTCCAATCCTGAAATGATTTATTCATGAATTCAGAGGGTCTACTCACAAGTAAATGGTTTCAGGATGTAGTCAAAAGTAAGCCTTTTCCTTCTTTGAAGTTACATAAACTTAAATGTTGATTAATTGACCCTCCAATCCTGCACTTAACTTCCCATTTAGCCACGTGCAGGACACTATTTGAAGACATTAACAATCATTACTAAATGTGGATTGCCTTAGGATGTTCAAGTTTATTTGTAGTGGAGGCAAACACTTCACTTGGCATTTGGGTGAATTCCATAAAAGCTGAACACTTTCTGCCTTAGGCAAAGCTTTCTGAGAGAGTGCATATGGTTTTGCTGGTTGTAATCAGTACACTGGAATTATGCATAATTTGGTTTTCACGGTTGGATCTTAGATCACATAAAGTCAAGTATAATTACTACCAAAAAGAAAATTCTACATGCATTTGGGGACATTCGCTATGGACTTATGACACACTAGAAAAGGATCTACAATTACTAGGAAATTATTTAAAAGCATTTTACTGTTTTTCCTCAAAGGCATGTGAAATTGGAATGAGTAATCTCAGGAACAGTGGTAAATGGTCATCAGATTTTACTGCTATTATAAACTACAACTAGTATCAAGTGATAGTTGTACATCTCGGGGGGGGGGCGAATCACCTCTCCTATTTCGCATAGCAAGTGTCGACAAAGTGAAAATCTTTAGTGTCGTACAGGAAAGGGAACAGGAAAAGGGATATGATCCTACTTTTGGCAGGAGAGCTCCTATTGCTACAATAATGCTGAGAGCCTCCAGTAACGTTCAGACAGATGACTGGAACAACAGGCTCTGTGTCATACGTAAAAGAGTTAATTCAGGTTGTATTAGTGATTGTGATAGTGCAGTCCTAGGCTGCTAAAATGCTAGCAGACCATTAATGTGAATCCTATTGACATGAATGGGACTCATGTGTATGCTAACTGCTAGTGCTAGCACACACGTCATCTTCAGGACTGTTTGTACTAAAAGTTTCTCACTAAGAGAAGGGGGGAAATGTGCATATCCCCCGCCCCCTTGTGTAATTCTCCCTCGTCCCTACTACCCGTTTGTGAACTTCAGACCTTGTGAAGTTACCTCTGACTTCTCAACTTCATGAATGTATCTCTGTATGTCCCCCTCTCTCTTTTCCATCCTAGATTGTAAGCACCACAGGGCAGGGACCTGTATCTAATTAATGACTGTTCAAGTGCCAGGCACATTGCTTGAACTATATAAATAACAATTACTTATTATTATACTTATAGAATCCCTCTGTGTTATGAGGTTGGTTTTGATTTGTGTGTGTGTGTGCATGCATTTTTTTTAACATCCCTTACTAGCCTTGTGCCTCTGCTTTTCTGATTTGGTCCTTACATGTTTGTGCTATTTCTTTATACTCTTTTGTGATGCTTTCTTCTTTCCATTATTTGAAAAAATTCCTAGTGGTAAGGAGTGCTCACTTTTACTGCCCAGGAGCTTCATGAAGCTGTGCAGCTGAAGTAAGCATGAGAGCAGCCACTTACTCTCACAGTGTGTAGTTCTTTCTCCAAACTGCCTGATGCATTAGTAGGAAGATGGACTTCCTTAACAGAAGGCTTAGTTTCAATTATCCTCTTGCTCATAAGAACATAATAACACAAGTAGCACCATAGGGGGTCAGACCCAATGGTCCATTGCACCCAGAACCTGTCTCCAACAGTGGCCAATCTCAGTTGCTTGGAAGAAGTACCCAACAGGTCACAATGGGACGATTTGATCCTATTGTTCACTCCCAGTTCCCGACAGTAAGAAGTTATATTCCCTCAAACCTACCAACTAATATAATGGACCTATCCTCCAGAAACTTTGTCCAGTCCTCTTTTAAACCCAGCTATATTACTGGCCTTGACCACATCTTCTGACAACAAATTCCACAACTTAATGCACTGAGTGAAAAAATACTTTAGATTATTTATTTTAAATCTGTTACTTGTTAGTTTCATGGAGCGTCCCCTAGTTCTAGTACTATTCAAGAGGGTAAACAACTGTTCCCTATTTACTCAATCCACACCACTCATGATTTTATAAACTATCTTATCTCCTCTGTTATCTCTTCTCCAAGCTGAAGATCCCCAATTTATCTAGCCTCTCTTCATACGGGAACTGTTCCATACCCTTTATTATCTCTGTTGCCCTTCTCTGTACCTTTTCTATTTCTACTATATCTTTTTTGAGATGGGGCAACCAGAAGTGCACACAATACTCAAAGTGCGGTCACACAACAGAACTATATAGAGGCATTATGATATTTTCAGTATTATTTTCTACTCCTTTACAAATAAAGTAAATTCTTTACAAACATTCTGGAGTGGGGCATTCTGGAGTAGGTCTGTGAGCAAAATCTGGCCTGCTTCTTGTTTTCATTTGCCCCTTTTTAATTCCTGGATCTGGCCACCTAACATCAAGCACTGAAGGAACATGCATAAAGGTGTAGAGATAAAGGTGCTTGCTCAAGATTAGGGGTTGATTTTGCAGGTCAGATCCATGATTTGGACCCTTCCTTCTCCTCCCCTGAACACCAACCCAACTGTTCATTCTCTTCCCTACATCTTTTTGCCAGGCCCATATCTTTCCGCATACCTTACCCCGCAGCCCCTTACACAGATCCTGGCAATTTCTCCTCCTTGCTGTCTTAGATATATCAACACCAAAGTAATTTGGACTGTATGGATAAAGCACAAATATGAAATTTGAGACAGCTGGGTGATGTAGGTCAACATCTCTGTATTTTTTAGTGTGGCCCACTGGCCACTTTTAAATTGCTAGCATGGTCCCTGGACAATTCTGATAATTTCCTGAGGGCTAGAATGTCCTAAATCAAGGCTAGATCATAACACCTCACCTTTGGTTTTCTAGTCCTCTACAGCAACACTGTGACATCCAGCCTCTGAAAAACTACTACTGGATTGCACAGGCTAGGAGACTGAGTGGAATCTGCAACACCATCTTTGCATCTCCCTTTTAAGTCTAACCCATCCTTGTCATTCCTTCTGGTCCCTTTACATTTCATCTGCTCTCCATAGGCATCTTGTTGTCATTCCCCTCTTCTCATGCCCTTCTGCCATTCCACAAATTCCTTGTCATTTTGCCATGGCATCCTCATTCCAGCAATCAGTTATCATTTCACCTGTACCTCATTGTCTACTTCACCTCATTGTCCACTCAATCCCTTTTCATCCCACCCTCTTCCTGTATCCCCCTCATTCTGCATTCACTTGCCATTCCTTCCAATCCCTTGTCATTCCATCTGCCCTCTATAGGACTCTTACAATTTCATCTTCTCCCCATGCTCTTTCCTTGCCATTCCAGCTACTCTCCATGACCTCCTCTGACATTTCACCCAGGCCCTTGTCATTCCACTGCTCCCTCTGATTGATCTCTTCGTTTTCACCTGCTCCCCATTGCTCACCCTGTCATTCCACCTAGGCTCTGTCCTTCCACCCTATCCCGTGCCCCCTACTTGTCATTACACTTATTTGACCATGTCCTTCTTTTCATACCATGTCACCACTTGTCATTTTACCCATCCTCTCTGGCTCCTTGTTTGTCATTCCACTCATTCCTTGTTGTACCTCATTGTCATTTCATACAGTCCCCTGCCATTCCACCTGCTTACCCTGTCATGCCTCCAATTCCCTTGGCATTTAAGTTATGAAATCATAGAATGTCTGAGTTAGCAAGAACTTCAAAGGTCATCTAGTCCAACCCGCTACTTGGATGCAGGATGACTATGACTACAACATCCCCAAGTGTCCTCCTTGTTATTTCACCCTCTTCTCATGGCCCCTTCCAGCCACTCCTCATACCTCCCTTCATGTCATTTAATCGCATCCTCTCTGATTTAACACATTCCTTGTTTTTCCCTGCTTGTCACTCTATCACCTCCCAATACTGCCTCCTTGTCATTTCATACAGGCCCTTATCATTCAATCCGTTACGCCCTGTGGCCTCTTCTATGTCATTCTAGCAAGTCTTTGTCAGTCCATCTCTTTCTAACAGCCTCTTCTCAGTCATTCCAGCAGGAGCATAGCTAGGCTGGAATGGGCTCTGGTGCAAAAGCTGGAATGATGAGGGCCCTGCCCCCTCGTCCAGTGGCAGAAGATACACCTGCACCCGGGATTTGAGCCCATGAGGCTTGGGAGCCCTGGTTTGCCTTCCAGTGTCTGTCTGGTGTTGAGGAAACAGCAGGACAAAGACATCGAGTCCCTGCCATGCACTACACCCTGGGACTGTTGCTCTGCAGCCTGGGGGAAACTTGGATGCTGGCAGCCCTGGTTCCTCTGAATGCCCAGTTCCCTGCCATTGCTTCAGGGACCTGCTGGACTGTAGCTGCTTCATGCTGAGCCGAGTGCTCGAGCTGCTCCCGCAGTGGGTGCTGCAGCTGTGAGTACGATGATAAGACCCTCAGTCCAAATACTGCTTGTCCCTATGCCCTTGAATTCCAGCCAGTTTCTTGTCATTCCATTGGCTCCCTGTGGCTTCCACCCTGGTATTCTACCCACTCCTTGTGTCTTCTTTCCCAATATTCTACCCAGTTTTGTCATTCCAGCTACTTCCCAAGGCTTCCCATCCAGCCTCTTATCATTCCACACACGAGAGTAATTACAGCAGGAGATCGGGGGGCATGTCCCTCACAAATTTCCAAGGGTCAATATTCTTCCCAATTTCGGTCCAAAGTTACACCCATGATTCCGCTCACTCCCAATGCCTTTTCCTTGTAAATGCATCAATTTTTGTTTCATTTATTCCATGTGACCTCCACCTTGTCATTGATTCAGACCAGGCTCTTGCCATTCTACAAGCTCCCCAAGGCAGAAAGCTCTACAAGCTTCCCATCACTCCACCCAGGGACTTTTCATTAACCACTTTCTGTAGCTTCCTTCCTGTCATTCCACCCAGTATTTTGCCATTCTCATTCCGCCTTCTAACTCCCTTCTTTGCCACTGCAAATACTTTCTTACTCCGCAGAGATGCAGCCTATTAAAGTCTATTGTTATTCCCCCAACGCCATTATTTCCAAGTAGCACTTGTGTTGCCTCNCCGCAGCCCTTTGGCCCGCAGCCTGCGGCAGAGCCGCTGGCAGCTGGGCTTAATAGCCTCCCAGCCACTTCCGGGTGGGGGAGAGGACAAGCTGGTCCTCGCAACCAGCTTTTTCATTCCCCCTCAGCCCCCTGGCACTCACAGTTCTCTTTCCCTCCTCTGCAGGTCCCCAGGATCCTACGGAGTGGTGGAGTGATGGCGGTGGTAGTAGCATTGGCAGCAAGCCCCCCTCAGCGGGCAGATGAAGTCAGCATAGGTAAGTTCTTGCAAAGGAACTTCCAGGATCCCTCTCCATGTTGTGATCTGCTCCACCACTCCTGTACGCACAGACCCAGTCCCAGCGCCTCCACCGCTGCCCCGAACTCCGGCCAGAAAAAAATTAATCATAAAAAAAAATGGTTCAGCTCAGGCAGCTGAGTTGTTTGAAACCACACATGACCTTGTTCAGCCAATCTGACCTGCCTCACCACAATCCACCACCCCATTGGTCCGTTTTATTGTTCCAAAATAGGGTGGGCTAGAAGGATGAAACCTTCACCCATTGGTCCAGCTCAGTCAGCTGAGCAGTTTGAGGGGTCAGATGACCCTCATCCACTAATCACACACAAGGACCTTGTGGGGTCAGGGAGGGGGTGGAACTTACGGTTTCACCCCCAACCCTTGAAGCATTACCCACTTCTCCGTCACTTCCGACCCCCGTGACCTACATCATTTCTGCATCTTCCTACGTCACCTCCAGCACGTCCCCCCAGAAGGCGGGACTTCTGGTCAAATGACCTGTCAAACTGATAATGATCAGTTTGACAAAAAGTAGCCCTCCTCTCTCTAATGCCGAACAGACATTCAGGGCCCTTTGGCCCTGCTGCAGGGTTGTGTGTGGTTCACTGTGATTGACTGTGATCTCTTAACATCTGTAAACACCCTGAGTCAAAGAGAGATAAAATGGTGCCTTGTGGAATCACCTTTATATATGCTTTCTGGGGGTAAAGTGTCAACTCCTAAATGGAAGATCAATTAATTAAGTTTCAATATAGTAAACTCAGTCACGTATTTGGGTGTTACCTTCACCTCTAGAGGCACGTGGGTGTCCCATATTAAGAACAGAGCTGTTTGGCTTCCAAATCTGCATGTTGTCTGTTGAAAGCTGCAAATGCCTCCAAGGGCATTTCTGTTACAACACTGTTACAAACATATCAGTTAAAAGTTCATGCCATGATAACTTTTGGACTAGAACTTTTCTCTTTCCCTACTCACATTGTACTAGAGAGGATACAAAATTATTTTCTGCGTAGGCTGCTCAAAGTTAATAGTAGTTTCCCAGATGCAGTTGTGCAGGCGGAAACAGGTATTTTTCCCATTGAACACTTCGGAAGAATGACTTTGATCAGATTTTGGCTGGAACTGTTAAATCAGCAGAAGGCAACTTTACCAGCCCAATGCCGAATAGAAGAGCTAGCACATTCCGGTGCTAGAATTTATTCTTTGGTGAGCTATCTCGCTTTTATATTAAAACAAATGGGGTTTTCTTTTACTTATTTCCAGGGGAAATCTACATTATCCATTAAACAGGAAATAGATCGCAGGTCAAGAGATGTTGCCATGCAGCAAAATCTTACTGTGGTTAGTCAGTGGAAAGTTGCACCTGGCCTTGGGCTAGATAAAACCAGTTACATTATTGAACCCTTTTTAGATCTACTAACTAATACAACATTAAGGGGAAATTATACACTCCTCTGATTCCAATTGATTCAGACGGCAGTCTTAGAAGAGAGATTTATTAAGGCAATCTCCTGCCCTTCAGGAGATTGAAACAGTTGAACATCTTATATTAAGATGTCCATACTATTGTAAGCTTACTTGGCTAGCTCCACAATCGGAAAAAGCAAGAAAGGTGAAAGAAGGAGTTATGCTTAATTTCCTTAGTAAGCTTTCAACAGCAAAGGATCTGATAGCAGTAGCAACTTTTGTAGGGCTTGCTACAAAAAGAAGACGGTCTATTAGCTTACGAATCCAAGACCTTCGACAAACTGTGTTTTATAATTTGCCTGATGATTTAGGAGAATGAATTAAGTTTATAATTTTTCCTGATTGTGTATTTGGCATTTTATATGGCTGTTGTTGAGTAAAATAGATATTAATGCTCATCCATTAGGTATGCTGGCATATTTCGGTTAACAGTATCCATTGTACCTGTATTTTGGTACGTTACTAAGCTATGATACTCGGGTGTTATTAATCTAAGCTTACTTTTGTTTTATCTAATGTAATTGTATGTGTACTGCTCACTCACACATGCGCACTACTCGAAATTCAGTTCAGAGCCCTGGTGCAGCTTGAAACAGCCGCGCTGGGAGTCTGAACCCACGGCCAGCACCGGAGACAGAAGAAATCAGGGAAGGTAAAAACACATTGTTATTACTGGGTGTGTGGAGGGCCAGGAGGGACACTGCCCCATGCATCCTAGGGGTGGCACCGCCACTGAGCTTGACCACATGAAGGTAGATCAATGGCGCCCACACAGGCTCTCCACACTCAACCTTAGGCAGCAGAAGATAGTTGCTTCCATAACTTCTGCCCACTAAGGGCGCCGGCAAAAGCCCTTCAGCCGCCGCCCGCAGACTGCCGCCCTCAGAACTGCCCCCTCTTTAGATGGAACCTGGGGAGGGAGTAGATAAAATTGCAGGTGTAGCCAATCCTCTTGTCAAACACTGGTCTTTCTCCGAGTAGACTTTGTAAATTACAAGACAATTCCTTCAGAGTTTCCCCTTTGTGTTGGTCATTATACTTCTAATCTCCATTTCTCTCTCCCTCGCATGCTGGGAGTAAAGTGGGTGAAGATGGACACTCCCGCTGGTCTCTGACTACCTCTCTCCAGTCTCATTTGAGTGCCATGTGCATTTCCCTCTTCGATCGGTACCAAACTGCCATGGTGCCTCCTCCTCCTCTGTGGGTGCCGGCTACGCCATTCACGAAAATCAATGAGTGCTATGGTCATCCCATGCAGAGAAGCTTGTCCCAACTCTCTCCATGCCAGCCAAAGTTCCGCGGTTGCTCCTCAGGCATCTTCCACCTGCTCAGAGGGGAGGCAGCTGTTCCTAGCTCCCCTGGTACTCACTCCCCGCAACCTGAGAGAGATAAGCCAATTGTGGTGAGGCCAGTACAGGGAATGGGGAATTAATCGTTTACCAAATTAAATCAGAAAATGAAGCTATGTTGAATCTCAGGTTTCATAGAATAGATAAGAAGATAGAGGATATGGCAGACCTAATCTTCCATATGAATGTATTGGTGGGCGGGCTATGGTTAGAATTCTCTAACGTCCTGCGGGTCTCCTCTCCTGAACAATCAAATAAAAGTGTCCAGACAGAGACTGCTACAATTACTGAAAGTTTACATACTGACATTCCTGTGACTTCAAATGTAGGATCCTTACCTCCTCTCATAGATAGAGAGAGGGAATATACATTAGCGGATGTTAGGACATCAGATATGGAGATAGCTTTGCGGGGGAGGGGGAGAGTGTATTGTGTCAGAAATCTTGGGAGGCTCCAGCAAGCACTAGGTATAGAAATCTCAGTGCCCAGACATTGCAGCCTAAGGTCTGGTCACAAGATAAGCCCCAGAAATGGTCACTAGCTGTGATTTTTAATTTTAGTAAGAAAAGATCTTTTAGATATAGAACAAAAGCCTCTCAGGTTGGGTGGAAGGATCTGAGAGATTTTATATATATGCAGGTAGACCTTAAATTGGAAGACCCACTTTTATTTGTCCATTATTTGATAGGGGTCATTATACCCATTGGAAAGTTACTTTTACCTATAGGAGTCTTTTGGAGAGAGTTTGGAGTGCTCGTAGAAATCGAAGATATTCTGGGGTGTATAGTCTGTCCTCAACTGGTTCTCCTCCTACATTTCTGACCACTCCTTCAATGTATCACTTCCTAACTCCTCCCCCCCTCCTCCCTATCTCTCTTGGTCGGGGTTCCCCAAGGTTCTGTCCTTGACCCTCTTCTCTTCTCTATCTACACCCAATTCCTAGACAAACTCATTGCCTCCCACGGTTTCCAAAACCACCTATACGCTGACGACACTCAACTCTATCTCTCCACTCCTTCCCTCTCCCCCTCTGTTCAAGCTCGTCTCACCAACTGTCTCTCTGATATCTCCGCCTGGATGTCTCAATGCCAACTCAAACTGAACATGATGAAAACAGAACTCATCTTCCCTCCCAATCCTTCCTCTCCCTCTTC
>QEPC01008141.1:66923-87992 GCA_003113815.1 Sphenodon punctatus | reverse complement strand
ACGTTCGGAATTGAGTTCGGTTCAGTATGTTTGGATTCGGGTTCGGGTTCGGTCGTCCGAACAGGCCAAGTGTGGGCCCAACTCCGAACTTCTGAACCACATTCGCCCATCCCTAGAACCGACTAAACTCTTCGATCGTTTCAGAGTTCGGTATCGGGTTGTTTGGTTCTGTCGGTTCAGATTCGGGTTCGGTCGTCCGAACGGAGCGAGTTTGGGCCGAACTCCGAACTTCAAAACTGCATTCACACATCCCTATGAAAGAAGAGAGAAGATTATTATTTTAATTGGGTTACTTCATCTACACAATTAATCTGCAGAACTTGTTGTCAGGAGATGTTATGAAGGGCAATCACATAACTAGATTAAAAAAGGAACTGAATAATTTTTTAGAAGATAGGTACATAAACAACTGTTACTCAAGATTTTTGACTCCTAAGAACTGGGAATGAACAGCAGGAAACAGATCCCCCCTCTTGTGCACTTCTTTGAAGCAACCCAAGATGGCCAATGCTAGAGGCAGGTTACTGGGCTAGTGGACTGTCTGGCTCCATCTAAATCAGAAAATGTATCTGTATAAGAAAAAATTAAGTGCAGGATTTTCTGACTATCAACTTTTCCAAGCCACTGAAACTTGTCTGAGAAAAAGAGTTGGAAATATGGTCTCTAACCATGTTTAACAGCTTGTGAGACACTGACTTTCACAGTAATAAAGGTAGGACATGACAAGCCCCTTCCTCTGCAACCTGGTTGACATTTTTGCAGGCTTACTCTTTCTGCGTAATCTCCCTACAAAGAGGATTTCAAATGCAGTGAGACTCCCACTGACCTGAAGTCAGCATACGGAATGACGTCAGATATGCGCTCATTGTAGCGCTGCTGCTCACAAGATGATGTGCAAAGGGAAACACAAGCTGTTTTTACTCAGGAAACATCTGGTTGATACCTTAATTCTCAAGCAGGTCATTAGCCATTTTATAAGCTAGTGGAACAGAAAAAGTGTGGGAAGGCAGAGATCTAGCCCTCTGATATTACTCAGACTAGTAGTCAGCTATAAAATGAAAGAGATACAAGGAAATGTCCTCCCTTTTATTGATTCTCCAGGGACTCACTTCCAACTGCAACATGCAGTCACATTTTCTACCCTGCAGTGGAAAAATTGACGCTTTTTGTAAAGTCTAAAGTAGCTGCAAGGGGAAAAGGAGGTGGATCCTGCAGGGATAATCGTGTCAAATACCTCATTTGAAGTCTTGCCAGAGTGTGGCAGCATTTGTGGAGCAGGTGGAAGGATCCACTCCTGGAAGAAAGCAAGTGTTGCCCAAAAAACCCCAGCTCATTTGTTTAAGTTGCCACTGATGTACTAGGCCATTTACATTCACCCCGAGTTAATTCAAGTCTCTCTTCTGCCATTATGAACTGGATTCTTACAGATATAATCACCTGCAATTCTGTGTGTGCTGTTTCCAGCAGGTTCCAGCTCCTGATGGTCTCTTTGCACTAAGCAGTAGGGGTGGGAATATCGGTAACGGATTAACTGGATACACCTGATAATCGGGTGTATCGGATTAATCTGATAATCACTGGTATTGGCGTACTGGTTTTTTAACATTGGCCGCTTTACTGTTTTTTTTTCATCGCGGCCATTGAAATAAAGGGACGCAATGTAAAAAAAAATGGTAAAGTGTTCAACATTTAAAAAACTGGTATGCTGATACTGGTAAATCCAATACCAGGGAGATCTGATACTGGTAAATCTGGTATCCAGTAATCTCCCCAGTGTCCCACCCCCTACTAAGCAGCATCAGACACCAAATGGAGATGTGGGAGGATTTATGATTCTGTTCTTACCTTTACCACCAATATGTGGTACGACCTTGAACAAATCTCATTGCCTTTCTGGGCTTCTGTGAGACATTCCACCTTTTGTCTGAATTGTCTATTTATGTTTTAGACCTCCTTAAAACAGAGGCTGTCTCTGTAGCTGTACAATGCCAAGCAAAATGGATGCCTAATCTCATACAGGCCCTCTTGGCACTTCTGTGACAACAGTAGTAAATATTTGCTGCTCTCACACAGTTGTCCATCCCTTCATAATTCAATACTCCAGTTGAAAAGCAACAGAACAGTCTCTGTGCACTGCAGCCTCATAACAGAAAGCAAAACCAGAATCCCAGTACAATTATAGGCCACAATTCATCACTCATTCACTAGTCCAGTCCAAGCTGCACACAGGAAGATACCCAGGAGCAAAACTCAGCCTCTGAAAGGTAGTGATGATATTGAGGGCAAAAGCACTGGCTGCAATCCAATGCCCTGGGAATTTATGCATGCGTGCACACACATGTACACAGTTTCCACAGGGCACAATGTGCCCACAATGCGGATCCGTGCGGTTTATGCGTGACTGCGCACGCATGGTCCATGGGGCATTGGATTGAGCCCACCATGATTAATAGATTATCAGAAAGGTAGAACTCTGTAAAAACCCAAAGCAAACATATTTGACAATTTTTCATCTTACAGGGCAACACAGTACCTTCTTTCCAAAAATCTATTTTTGAATGAGTTGCAAGAGGTGTATTTTAAAGACATATTAGGGGAATTATAGGCTATATCTTAGTAGCCAATGCCCACAAAATATTCGTAAGTGTATTCACAGAAAGAACCGGGTCCCTTACCCGAGAACTCTTTTTCTGGAAGGAGTTCCCAGGACAGTAATCCTGAACCCTTGGGGAATGCTTTCCTTCCCAGTCTGTAGGAGGCAGACTTCAGACTGGAACTCCAAGTACCAAACAGGACTCGATCCCTCAGAGCTCCAGGTATGACGACTTCCAACTAGGGATATTTTCAGAAGTGACACTACCAGAGGTGGCCACGCTTACTCTGGTGTGGCCACCCATGGTGGTGTCACGTCTGCTCCCGCCTGCCAGGTGTTTGCTACTGGCAGGAACAGAGTTTCCCTGGACTGTGGCAGGGCTAACTCCAGGATGTGCACCGGGCTGCCTGCCAGCACCCATTCCAGAGCTAGCCCTGCCAATGTCTGGGGAAGGCTGCCCCAGACTGTGATAGAGTGGACCACCATGTCCAACAGTCCACTCTACCTAACTCTGGCCTATGGCCGGAGCTTTTCCAGGTATGTGCAGTGGCCTCATAGGCTGTCACACCCACCCATCAGGGAGGAGGCAGGGCTGGTCAGGGCTGACCAGCATAGGAGGTGGGGCTGTGTGGACCCACATCCCCTGCTGTCTCCCTAGGCCCAGCCACCGGCACGTTTGTTTGGTGGTGGGTCCTGCTCCTACCTGGGGTGAGGGCTCTCACTCTGGGCACAATCAACGTGTGATGGTTGGAGAAGCAGTCATGTGTGAAAATGCCCCAGAGCTGAACAAATTTTTATTTTTTTTTACTTACAGCAAAATTTATTGCATCAGGATCCAGGATCGGTTTCTCCATGTGCCGATAGTACAATACTGATGTGATACCTGTTCTTGAAATACTGTCCTGATTTACTGACTTTCTGCTTACCTTTGACCGCATACCATTCATTTATCGCTTACCACATTGCTGAGGTCTACTACCTACTGTGTGTGAGGCAGAAAACAAACTTGAGCTCTGGGGGATCAAGTGCTTGTTGGTGCCTTGGAGTTCCAATCTGAAGTCTGCCTTCTACAGGATGAGAAGGAATGCTTTAAAAATTCTTTGAAAACAATGGCGTGATCCAGAACTCGTGTGTGCACGGCTTCCATGTGATTTGATGGAGTGCATCCCTCCCTGGTCCCTCAGGTTCAGAGTCTGGGAGTCCTGTCCTCCTTGACTCGCATCTCCGTCTGGATACCTGGGTGGCGAGGAGTGCATTTGGTAAACTACATCTGGTCCGCTGTCTTCGTTCTTCTCTCTCTCAGGCTCCAATCTTGCCACCATATTCATGCATTAATCGCCTCGAGATTGGACTACTGCAATGCACTCTATGTGCAGCTACCCTTGGTGACGACCTGGAGACTGCAGTTGGCACAGTGGCTCATCTCCTTGTGGGGATGGGCCGCCGGGAATACGTAACCTTGGTGCTCCATTCTCTGCATTGGCTTCCTATAGTCTTCCAGGGCCAATTCAAGGTGTTGTTTATTACCTTTAAAGCCCTACACAGTTTGGGCCCTACTTATCCACAGGATCACCTCACCCACCGTGTCCTGGATTGACCCCTGAAGTTGGTAGGGGTGCCCTCTTGGAGGTCCCCCAGGTTTCCCGGGTGTGTGTGTGTGTGACATTTGAGAGGGCATTTTTAGTGGCTGCACCACAGCTGTGGAACTCCTTCCCCGTAGAGGATCACCTCTCTCAGGATCTCCTCTCCTTTTGCAGACAGTGTAAAACCTGTCTGTTTTGCCAGGCATTTGGTGAAGGGGATGGGTTGTGGGGGTGGGTTCTTTTAAGGTTAATGGTATTTTTGTCTCAGGCTTCTGAAGGGTTATTTTTAATTGTTATTATTGTGTATGGTATTTTATGTTTTTATATTTTTATTATGTTCACCACCCTGGGCTGCCATTGGGCAGGAGGGGGCGGTATATAAATTGTTTTATAAATAAATATAACTATATACATTTCCATGTGGTTTGCGCATGTGCCAGTGTCCACATAATGGGGTTGCACAAAAGTTGCACTCAGGTTGCACATGAATGTTCATCTGCAGGGTTTGGGATTGGTCCCAGTGTTTTTAGTATTTGGAAAGGTCCCTTGCCGACATATGTGGGGCAGTTCCACTTTGAAGTGCTACATGGAGGGTTGCACAGATGACTTTGCTACATAGAGAATTGTCTGTGTGAGAATGCTGGTTCTAGGAGATAATTCCAACATTGTCTAACACAGGGATGACCACTACATCAATTGCCTGCCACCAGCCAACCACAAGGTCATCTGGGGTACACTGCAGGGGTGCTCAGCCACAGGGAAGCTGTTCAAAATGAGGTGGTGTGGGTGGTAGTGTGTGGTGCTTCTCCCCACACACCCCTATGCCATCTCCCTGGGTCCTGCAGTAAACCTGAAGGTCATGGCTTTGGGCAGTGGTCTCAGCCAGATTCACCCTGTGTGGTATATAATCATGGTCATCCATAGTATAATTGATGCTCTCTTTGAAGCCTGCAGAAAGAATGAAGTGTATCCCTGCTTTTAGCAATTCGGGGTCACTGCTTAAAAGTTCAGCTCACCCATGTGCCCTTTTCACCTACAATGCAAAGTATTTTCTGCACATACTTTTAATTATTTTGTTTAACTGCATTTATTTTGTTTTTACTAAGTCTTTATGATGAATGGCAGATCTACAGTTCCTGAGCTTTTCCTTGCTATATAATACATATAGGTTATGTGGCTGGAAGTACCAGAAAACATTTTTCTATGATAAACACAACTGGCTGTTGGTAGATCGATCTGCCTTGACAGTAACAATTCCTGTAATGTATAAGCAAGCAGTAAGACACTACAATAAGTCTACAGGATCTTGCTGGTTCTCCGTTCAGCTCTCTTCAAGAAAGCCAGATAATCTGTCACTGCATAGTTGACCACGATGGAAATTTCATGGTTGATTAAAGACTTTGGCCGCTTTTAGATGAGCGGGTCTCTGTCGTGCAACCCGGTCGCACTAGGTTTCAAAATCCTGTGACACGGGATTACATAAAACGCAGGGCGGGGATCAAGTGCATGAAAGGCGGTCGCGCATTCTTTGCCGACCGCGAATTAAATACTTCGATTGTGAGCTATTTAATTTGCGTTCGGCAAAGAACGCACGGCCACCTTTCACGCGCTTGATCCCAGCCTTGCGTCTCATGTAATACCACGTTGCGGGATTTTGAAACATCGTGCGAGCGGGTTGTGCAACGGCGACCTGCTCGTCTAAAAGCGGCCTTAGCCTGCATTTAAGTATTAGGTTCAGTGACCCTCAAAGAATCAGGATGATCCCCTAAGCATACAGCACCAACATGTGCGAGTCCCACTTTCTTCAGTAGGACTAGTATCTGCACTAAGTGTTAGCACCAGCACTATCTACTTGGAGGACCACACCCAATGGTGTTCAAACAGACCGCTTACGAAGTCAAGATCAGAATCTCAGCTGATGCAAGTCAGAAGAACTGTCTGTGGAGATGTATTGATTTGACTAGCTTAGAATGAGGCCCAATATATTTAAAATTAAGACAAAAGTAGCTGAAGTAAATATGCTAGTAAATTGTCCTGACAGCATCTTTAGCCAGCTGAATTATTCCAAATCAGGCCTTTGAGAAAAATCACAAGTGTACATGTTAAACATGATGAATCACATTCTGCAGTTCAACCAGCTTTGCTATGGCCAGGCCAGGGTTGGCTGCAGAGAAATCTAGCTTCCAGTACAGGGTAAGGGTGTGCACAGACTTTTCAGTTTTTATTTTTGAATTCATTTTATTAAAATTACATTCAGATCTACCTTTAGAAATGAGTTTTGGTTTTGGATTTACTTTTATTTTCATTTTCCATTGGTTTAAATGAAAAACACATTTGTGGCTGTAACATTTTTGTAATCCATTCAATTTGGATGACATTTTGACAGTTTGTACCCCTCATCAAAAGTATCATTTCTGCCAATGTTCAGAAAGATTGGATAAAGGGACCTGATTTGATAAGCAATATAGATTTTGTGATTTTAACAGAAGTTGCAAATTTCCATAAATCACTTGCAAATGTTGCCTCTGTTTAAATTATAGAGGTTTTACTAGATGCAGAGATCTGCTTTTGAAGCACTTATAGAGAGGGTGACGATAACAGGAGGAGGTGGGCAGAACATAGGAGCAGCAGGTGTCGGAGGCACAGGCTTCAGTCATTGGCACTCCAACATCTGTGAGGGCATCAATGGGGGAGAGTAGGTGCTGAGTTTTGCTTTTATGAACACTTGCAGTAAGGTTGAAGACTGCAGCACACAGTGTTTTAGACAAGATGGGCAGGTGTGGGGACTGTGCATGGTGGGGTGCTTCACATGAGCAGCCCCACGCACAGCTACACTGCCCACCAAGTCCACGCATAAGGCACTTTGGATTTCTCCAATACCCCATGCGCGGACGGGGTGGGCAGTACATGGGTAATGGGAGTACGCACCCCCCCACACACCTGGATTCAGATGAGCGCCCCCCCCCAAACGTGGCCAGTGAGAGTGTCCATGCGTGGGGGCATCTCATCTAAAAACACCCAGTCACACCCACAGACCACTGAGTCAGCCTACAAGTCACACAAGATCTAGCCACGGTGGAAGCGGTGTAGCTTGGCAGAAGCTTATATTTTCTTCCCAATGCCTTCCTGATTCAGTTAGTGGGTACTGGCAAGTTGGAAGCCTGAGCAGCATCTCCAGAGAATGAGCCTATACCAGGAATTCTCTTATGTTTGTCACAGTGGTGCAAAATGTGTTTGTGGCCAGCAGAAATGTCAATCATGTATCCACATTCTGTGCTGTGCCCACTCCAAACCCTGTGCTTGTTAATGGGAAGTCAGAAGCATCTGCTTAGGAATTGTTTGATGTCCTCTGTCACAGTGCTGCAGGATGGGTTTGGGATGCCCATTGGCCAGCTCTGCCTTGCTGCCTGAAGTCTCAATTATATTCTGAAATTTTTGTCCCAAATGTTTCAGGACTAATTGCACAACTTTTGTTAAAATCATGAAACTTATATTACTTAAAAATCAGGACCATTTATGCAATATTTCTGATATCTGGCAGAGATGAGCCCTTGGGTGAGAGGTACAATCTGTCCAATTTCATCCAGATGAAAAAGTTACAGCCAGAAATGCATGCACAAATCATGGACTTTCAACTGCTTATAAAATCCGGACTTTTATCCAATCGTTCTGACATTTGGTAGGGATGATCTCTTGGGTAAGGTGTACAATATGTCCACATTTCACAAAAGTTACACATGCATTTCTAGCTGTAACTTCTTTAACTTCTGTTAAACCTCTCTTTAACTTGTTAAAATTATGAAACTTCAATTGTTTATAAAATCGGGACCATTTTTCTGAAATTTGGAATGGATGATCCCATGGGGAAGGGTACAATACACCCAAATTTAATGCAAAGCAGATGAAAAATAAAAGGAGTTACAGCCTGAAATTCACGTCCCAACATTTGTCCTCCCCCCGCCAATTGTTTTGTTTTATTTTTAAATTTTGGGGACTTTTTTCATTTTTGTTATTTCAATAATGAAAATGGGATTTTCATTTTAGTTATTCAAAATAACTAAAATGAATGCACACCACTTGTACAGGGTGCAGCAAATATGCAGCAAAACATTTCCAAAAAAGACATGAGAGGCTATGCAAGTAAGTCGTCAGTTTAAATTATTTTATTAATTTCTACTGCATATGTCTAGATCAACAGCATTCAAAGGCAAGATTTATGGAGTATGTAAGGTGTAAAGTCAAATCACTTTCATCATTGCTTCTATATACAGACATGCTTAAAGGTCTTGTTAAATAAGATTTTCTGTCCTGTTTATCAAGGTTCTGAAATCTGTAATAGAAACAAAATATGGTCTATCCCTGAGATTACTGCCTTTGCAGCACAGTTTCCCCACAACATTTCTTCCTGGTGGAATGGTTTGCTCCACTATGATACTTTAAATTATGGTATAAACTGAGCTGAAGCAATTATTTACAACTCTCCTAGCAGTGCTATCCAATACTGAAATTGTGATCCATTTCCTCAACACCCAGTAATCATCAAGCTAAAAATCAAGAATGAGGAAGCAAATATCTCAAAAATTGTGTCAGGTGATTGATAATGTTTTGATATGGACACAGTCCTAGTGTGATCTTCATTCTGCCCATCTGAACTCATATCCAAGTTCTTATCTCCAAGACATAGCAGAGAAACAGAACTACAAAACAGTCTTTGAATGTATTAATTGGCTGCAACCAGAGCAGAACCATCAAATGGACTCATTTTGTCCTAGATTACCACATTATTACAGGAGTGTGTGTTCTCCCCCTCTGTCTCCAGCAGGTCGCTGGTTGTACCAACTGCATGGAACTAGTCCCTGAAGGGGACCATTTAGAGAGGTGCCCACTTAAATGCAGGCTGAAAATATGATCAGATGGAACCCCACAAAGATGCAAAAAATAGCAGCACAAGCCCCAGTATGAACTGCACATTACTAAAGCATGCAGTAAATCTCCTGTATGTTAAAAGCAAGCATGATTTGAACTGACAATCAATGAATCTGATCTCAGCAATATATATACCTTGGTAAGATTTAGGCAGACACAGAGAAACTTAATTAGGTTAAAAGGAAGTGCGTGGGGCATTCAAGTTCAGACAGAGGGCAAGAGCAGTCAGTCTCAACTGGGGGAAGGTCTTGGTCATCACCAAGGCTTCAAGTGACAGTTCTGGTTGTCTAAACCTGGCTCACTGCAAAAACTGTACCTGCTTTAAGGACAAGGAGCTATTTTCCCACCAATAAGATGCAATGATCCATCTGTTCCTATTGAGCAGCTTTTAAATAACCCATGTTTTCCTTGACCACAGACAGTGGTTTTTTAAAAATAAAAAAACAAACAAACCAGTGATGGAAGGGAATAGATAGTTGTTAAAAGCAGGCTTCAAATGTCAAACAATAGATGGCTGTAACAAACAGATGAAAAATGAAAACAAATGCTTAATACATTCCACTGCGATAGATATTGGAGCTTTCTTCATTCTGGAGGTAGAGGTTTTCTGCCGTGTCATAATAGACATCCGATTAAGCACCCAGTTTTGGGAAACAAATCTGTAAACAGTCTATCCAGATAGGTCACTGCTTCCGTCCTTGGTCTTCCTGCAATAATTAAGACAAGCTTTCTGCATGTCTTTCAAGAAATTAGGTACTCCACTCTGTACAAAGAACAGCAAAATGGTTATTTTCTTATACTGCATGATAGCAGATGTTGCAAACAAATGAATACATGGAAACCATTCTACAATACAACAATTTCAGTAGACTGCTTAGTGCCTCTTCTAAAAGAGATTCAAATCACTAGAAAGCAGAGCAATGGAGAACACACATTGGGTGTTTTCAGACGTGACGAGATCACAGTGAACCACGCTGAATACCTACATGTGGTCACTGTGTCTGTTCGGCGGCCACCAGATGTTCGCCACGCTGAATGCCCACATGGGGTCAATTTCAACCACGCATCCAGGGCTCCTGGCGCCAAAATCCCCAGAAGCGTGATGAAAGTGATTCCCGGCCAGAAGCCAAAAAAAGTAACATCTGGCCGGCGATCACAGCCCGGAATCCCCGGTGGGATTCCGGGCCGTGGTCAAACCGGCCCAACGCTGCGGCGGCATTGGCCTCGCCGCCTGCTCGTCTCCCCAGAGGGCGGGTGGCGAGGGAGCATGGAGGGGGTGGGGCCGTGCGGCCGTACGTTGCGCGGCGCGGCCCCGCCCCCTCCCTTATTCCCCGCCGGGATCCCCGGCACGTCTGTTTGCCATGCCTGGGTGATCCTGGCGGGGAATCTCTGGGTTGTTTTCGGGACGGGGCGAAGCTGCCCGGTCACGTCTGAAAACACCCATTGATTCTATTAAACCATTCTAAATACGTTGGAAGAAAAGTTTCTCTCTCCTTATTTGTGCACCAGCAACTGTTCAGAATTTATCTGCATTCACGTCATTGGAGGACATGCTATTCTGCTGTGTGGAGAAGGGGAACAATGAAACAGAAATCGTGCCAGAACAGAAGGCTAGAGTAGCCTGAAAACAGGATAGTGATGTGGCTGTAAAGAAACACAAAGCCCTGGATGAAGGTTAGTTGGTCCTGCCTGTCTTCTGGATGCTCAATTCAGATGTAGCTAGTACACAATGAAGGAAAAAGGAGAAGAAACCAGCATAAAGGAAGCAGGTTCCTCCATCCACCGGCTTACCTTGGCTGCCCAGTTAACGAGCCATGATGGAATCATGCCACCAGGATTATCATAGTAATACATGTAAACTACAAAACAAAAAGGAGATATAAGTGAAATGCAAGAGAAAGTTTTAATCCAGTAACAGTTTGGAAGTTTTCTTGCCCAGCTACCATTCCACTGAATTAATCTGGGAGCAGATCCCCAATTATGAAATACAGGATTTAGCTCCACAGAATTGCTATAGACATGTACACTATCAAATAGGACTCTCACTTAAATATCTACTTTGCTCCTAAACCTCTTTTAATTAATTATAGTTTCACACAAGTCAGCCCAGTCGTTTAGATGGGCAAGGTGCAGTCAGGAATGTCTTATTTGCCAGTTGGGGTCAAGAAGAAAGTTATCCACAGCAAGTAACTTCTACAAAGGAATGAAGTCGGAGTCTCCAAATCACTTATTCAGCCCAACCCAAAGAAAAGGGTTGGCAAAACACTGGACCTGACCAATTAACCACCAGGAAAGTTCTTGAGAATACTCTCTCAGATCATGCTTCTTTCAACAGCATTCCACAAGGATGGTGCCCACATTTATACCAGCCCTGTGTGTCAATTCTTTAATATCTCCCACTGAGTGAAGCAGACATTTTCTTAGTACTTGCGAAAGAATGGATCGGGAGGGAACTACTCAAAATCCTGATACAAGAAGCTTCTATCATTGGTCACTATTTATAGTAACAAATGCTTCCTTACCTTGGGATCCAGCCTTGCCATCACTTTCTATTGCCACACTTTGCTTATAACTCTTTACTCGGATAATACCAGACTTCTCTGGACACTGAGGCACAGACGTGCTTTTAGCCAGTATAACACAAATCTTCCGACCATCAACATCCACGTCCCGACGTTCACGAATATAAACATACTGTGATACAACTGAGGAAACATGTCACAATTTTAAGTTTTCCCAACTCCCTTAACAAAAAAATAACATTATGGAATTTCAATCCACATCTTAAACCCAGTCCTATTAGTTTGGTATTAACATAGGGTGCGATTCTACGTACTTGCAAAACAATTCTCCCCTTTCCACAGTCTGCTGAAACCAACAACTCTACTTGCATGAGAATGAGCATCTAATGTGAGCAATTATTGCTTCAAACTTCCACTTTTCTGTCTCCACGATTTTTCTAGGATTGCCAACTAATTAAACTTCTTCGTTACCTGTATTGTTTTTAACCGCTTAAGGCCAAAACTTCTGTCCATCAATATAGTTTTATTCAACACAAGTGACTGATTTTTTCTACTCCCATATTTAAAAATTTCAAGTTTTTCAATTTTTAAAACATTTCCTTAAAAATAATGTAAATGCTTAGCGTTTTGCACCTTTCTTTTAATCTATGATCAATACAAGCATAATTACTTCCAACCCTGTGTGTGGCATTGAATTCCTGTATCAACCTGTAGGCAGGTTGAGAATTTTGTCACACGTGATGGTGGCCCGACATGGCCTGAGGAAAACTGTGGCAGACACAGGCTGGGATGCTGAACAAGCGCGCCCATGGCCAGGGAGGACCAGAAACATGCAGCCAGCTGTCCAGCCTGCCCCTGTGCTGCACCCAGCACCCCGTCCACACACTATGATGGCCATCCACGGTGTCCCCAACCCGGGCCAGGTTGGCAGCCGGGAACAGACATAATAGCCCGCTGTGGCCAGCTTTCTTCTCATCAGGTGGGCCTTAGGCCAGGCTGTGACCGTGGAGATTTTCCAAGGTCAGAGCCTGGACTGGCCGCCAACATAGCCCAGGGCAATTCCAGGCCAACATCTGGCAGCGCCTACACACACGTGCAGGTGAGGTCTTGTCCAAAGTGGGTCAAAGCAATCCACAGTGGGTCACTGTTACATCTGTTTTTATCCTCTATGGTGCTGTGGGTATTACGGTGATACCACAAGACGCAGTCTGAAAGGATACATCTCGGTTGGACAAGGGAAAAGGGTACTTCACCTCCCAGTAGATTACTGTCTGTCCATCATGTGTTTCCTCACATAGTTCTGCAATTTGTAGAGCAAAGAAATGTTAGACATCACCATGCTTGCTTTAATTCCAGCTTTGTACTCAGAGGTGGTACAGGATACAATAAGGCATTTTTAAAGCTCCAGAGCTGCTGAAATTGCAGAAATCCCAGATCTCTCTAGTAGGTTTCTAGTAGAGTCCTGTATGGTCCCAAAACTCAGGCTCAGGACCAGCTCAAACCCAGTCCAAATGAGCCAAGATTTTCTTCACCTAGATCCAATGTAACTGTCTGTGATCCTGTCTTTCTAGAGCACCGTGACATCACAGCATTCCAGGGGCTGAGCCATATCAGAAAAGGGGCACGGTAAATGCATCTCCCCACCCTTTCCTTGACATGCCTCCTGCCCCTCCCAAACACCATGATGTCATCACTCTTGGTGGGAGGAGAGGGTTGATGGCACGTCAAGATGCGGTCTGAGCTTCTGCTCCTGAGGGCCTGCTCGCACGCACAGCAGCCCCCAGAGGCCTGGCTTGGGCTAAAACAGGCCTGGGCCAACCCCTAGGAGGTTGGATGTTGCCACTCTCTGCTGCCCCAGCACTATTTATTTAAATTTGTATCCCGCCCTTCCCCAAAGGCTCAGGGTGGCCGCGTCTTTCTTGTTCTGTAAACCGCCAGGTACACAGCTGGCGCTATACAAATGCTAACAACAACAACAACAACATGTATAACACAAACATCCATAAAACCAAGATACAAAAAAACCCAAAAAACAACCCAACCCCCCAACCATCCAGCTATCAGGTAGGGCCTCCCCCACCCTTCACCGATATCAGCCTGGCTATCACTCAGATGGGTCTGAAGTATCCAAGCCACCCAGATACCCCAGACCCGCCAGGCCTGGATCCAGATGTCCATACAGACATTCATTTCAGCTCTCGCTTCTAGCCCTCATGGCTGAAAGTGTGTTTTTACAAAAACAAACTTGAAAATGTGACTAATGCAGCACTTCCCAAAGTTTTGCCTCTGTGACCCCATTTTGTGACTTTACTATAATTTCATGAGCCCAGACCACAACGAATATACAGAGTATCAAAAAAAATTGAGATTGCAAGCCAATTCACAAAGTGTGCGACCTCCACTATAGCGCATACCTAGGTGTTTGGTGAGGGGGACGGGTAGTGGGTGAGGTTTTTTGTACGGAGATTGGTCCCGGACCTCTTTTACTGGGAAGTTTAATGTAATTTTTATTATGGGTTTTATATTTGGCATGTACACTGCCCTGGGCTGCCATTGGGTGGGTGAGGGGGTATAAAAATATTATAAATAAATCATAATGCCTCCACCCAGTTTAGACCACCTTAAAAAATTGTTGTCAAAATCCTAAGAGGTTTAAAGACAATCTCATGATTTCTGAACATTCGGAATTGGTATCCCTAACAAACCAAACTCGGTTTAAAGAACAGATCCATTTGTGCCCCAATGCAGACAAGTCAAGATCAAAGCCTTGATCTGCCCGCAGCAGGAACAAGCCAGAATTAAGTGAAGCAAATGCACCCAAATAGCAGGCTTTCCCTCCCAGCTGCCAGTTGTTCACGGATGCAAAGAGAGAACAATAGTCTGAGGAGTGGCTGAGCCAAAGCACTTCCCCACAGAGAGTTAAATTCAAAGCCTTTCCTATCTCCCCTTTTAACATATATATATCCTGTACCTGGTGGCTCAAAACAGCTCTGCTTCAAAGTCATGTTATGAGCAAATTTCCTGAAGAATCATTCAGATACAACATTGAATTAGGAGAGAATGTCGTATTGCCAAATATGCAGTAGCCACACCGTATATGGCAAAGGGTTCCCTTTGGGTTTTTTAAAAAACAAAAAAACAAAAACAAAAACAAACCAAGAATTTTTGTTTTTTAATGGAGAAGTTTAATAATTTATTGGCAGATGATGCATGGACTCTCCCAAAGCAACTTCACTTAGCAAGCACTAGCCTTTACTCTACATCTTGGTAACGGAACCGGGAATTGGAAGGAGTGGCAGAATCCAGGATAAAAGTCAGGGTTAAAGGAAGATGACAGTATTCAAATTAGAAAGGAAAGGAGAGGCAGGGAGAGTGGCAGGGAGCTATCCATCTTATAGGGGGAGGGGGGAGACTGAGGTGTTCAAATTTTCCTAAGTGACCACTACAGAGTCTCTCCTTGGAAGTAGCTGGTGCCAGCAGACTACAGGACTAGATGGACTATGGCCATATCCACGATGGCAGTTCTGATGTTCCTCTCCTGGTCAGATAGAAATCATTTCTGCTACTAAAGGAGGAAGAGAGTACACACAAGGAATCTCTCTTTTTAGTGGTTTAGGGTCTAACTTGTGTCATCAGATAGCTCACTGGTAATAGGTGCCTTTAGACACAGCGTAAAGGGGTGGAGGAACTCGTGTTGACACCATTCTCTGACCAACATTTGTGCCCAGTCAGACTCAGTTACTGTTTTTCCACGTCCAGAGACTAATTGAGGTGCTGCCTGACATTTGCGCCAGAAGCTCTCCTTGCAGAAGCACTCCCATTGAACTATGGGAGTTGTAGTCCATGCAGGAGAGTGGTCGGGCCTGCCTGATCCTCCACTCCATGATGCAGCTAAACAACTGATTCTTCACGGCTCACCTCTCCTTGGTTGCTCTGGGAGAACACACAAATGGTGTGCAGCCAGGAATGCACCATTTGGCAGGGGTGTAGAGTGGAGGATTTGGAGCAGACAGACCGGAAATGGCTAATACATCAACTGATTTCTTTAGACACAAAGTTAGCCATGGGAGCAGGGAAAAACACTCAACTCCAGCCCCTGATAGATCCATGCAACCAACTAGGAGTTAACGGGAGGCTAGTGGAGGGCAAACCAGTGACCAAAAATAGTGACAGTTCTTAGAAGAAATGCAGTCACGTAGCAAACATCTTAAGCATCTCATCGCCATTGTGTCCAAGGACGCCCGGCCAATATCATCATCAGAAAGAGCAGAAAACTACTTTCATTTACAGAAATACCAAAAGAAAATATTCACTGTGATTCACTATTTAGCTACAGTCTTCAGAAATCTTATAAGAACTAACACATTGGATCAGACCAATGGTCCAGCCAGCCAGGCATCCTGTCTCTAATATTGACCAGCTTTGGTTGCTTCAGAGAAATGCACAACAGTTCTTAAGGTGGTGATCTATTTTCTTCTCTTTACTCCCAGCTCCCTGGCAGTCGAGGTATCATCCCCTGGCCAACTTGACTAATAGTCATTCATATACAAGAGCGCATCCAATCCTTTTTTGAGCCCACTTATGCTGTTGAAAACATCCTCTGGCAATGAATTCCACAAGTCAATTTTGCATTGAGTGGGGAAAGAAAAAAACAAACCACACACACACACACACAAAGAAACCTTCTTTTTTTTGTTTTAAATCTGCTGCCAGTTAATTTCGAGAGTCCCCTAGTTCCAATATTTTGAGAAAAATAGCAAGCTATTGTTACTCTATGTATTCTGTACCAGTCACAATTTTGTAAACCTCTATACAACCCCCACATACTGAGGCTCTCTTTCTGTCCATGCACCATGAGCCACCAGCAACCTGTCAGCTATAAGATGCCCACAAAGTACTTCTGGGCTAGAAGCAATGCCCCTTACATAGCCGCCCCCACCCCCCCAAGCCCTCAGCCACAGGACACTCTAGCCTGCAGGGCACAGGTCCAGCCCCCAAAAGGGCAAAGTTTCCCCACCCCTGCTCTATAGTATACCCCTCAGTCAATTGTTTTCTAAGCTGAAGCAAGCAGTTTTCACACCTTTGATCATCTGTAACCCTTTGGTGCACCTTCTCCAGTTCCATCTCCTTTTAAGTTTTCACTCTCAAACCAAGATATACTTGGGAAGATGTATGTTGATTTTGCAAGACTATTTTGAGGCACCATATTGCAGTACAGCTTATTAGGCCAATTTACTAACCAGCTTTGAAAGCAGCACAGAAGAAATGCCACATATCTACCCTCCCGGTGAGGTTATTAGAGATTTGGAAACTGTATCCCAGAAGGAAAACTCTGCACTTTCACCCACATAAGAAAGTGAAGTTGCTACATCGGTGTGAGAAGCCACACCGTATCGTGTTTTCCACCAGAGGTCACTGGAGCATTAATTTATTGCCTTTTAACTATCGCTTTCATTTCCCATTTTTAAAGCTGAACCGAGAATTAAAATGCTCCCAAGTGAAGGCAAATGCTTCAACAGAAATATATCAAGTAACTGTATCCAAGTGTGTCTAGATTTAAGAAAGGCATGTTGGAAGTATCTGCATTCAAGTAGCAGGAAGTGTTAATTGTAAACCTTAACCGGGGGGGGAATGGACTGGTGTCTTAAAAAGGTGAAAGGTACACTAGGGCATTTATATAGGCTGTCTACACCCAAAATTCTTTTTGTGCAAAGCTTGTCTCTGTAAGAGAGGTTCCCAAATTGTAGGCCAAAACTCCAAGTGAGGTCACACCATCTGCAGAAGGGGTCACAATATTGGATATACTTTGTCCGTCTTTGTTGCTATCTGGTCATAGATCATAGTTAAATCTAAAAATGGGGTTACACAGGCAAAAAGTCTGCCAACTCTGCACAATAGTGGAACTCAAAAGTTGCCTTTAGACAGTACGAAAATGAAGCCTCAGTAATTCACTATCAAGGGCAATAGCTTCATCCAGTTATTAACACCAATTTCATTTACAATATTGAAAAAGATACAGAAAACATACACATGTAATGGATAAAAGACATGTCCAGTGACTACATTTGAAGTGTGCAGAGTAGACAACAAGAGATATTTAGCAACATCATTCAAAGCATTTTAACTCTTGCTGCTCTTGTTCCAAATCACAGCTCCTGCAATGAGGAGCTCAGATTCCATTTCTACCCATAGAATTGGAGAAAATTTTTCCACAGTTCAAAATCCAAAGGCAAGCAGAACTGCCAAATATACTTTGGGAGGGGAAAGTTTCTGAAAACGTTTATCTCAGGGTATGGGGGAGTTGACCTACCATGCTTGAAGTTCTCAATACTGGAAATAAAACTGAGCTGGTATCTCCTAGAGGAATTTAAATTATAGCCACATCTTTTGTCTTGATTACCATTAAAATAAGACTTGTAAAAATCATATCAAAGGGGAGAATCAAACGAAGCATGCCAGATTTCTACCGTAGTTAGCAAAGCAAGGCCAACTAGACTGCAATATTATCTACACGTTTAAATTTAAAGGGCGTAACTTCCCAACTGTTTCCTTTCTATTCTCTTTAGATGAGAAAATTGTAAGACACCACCACCACACTGGCTTCAGGAACTAATTTGTAGTTGTGCTAAATGCTTTTCAAACCAGAACCTGAGCACGTTCAACAAAGCTCATTAGAATTATGGATATCTTTGCTTCCTTGTCAGAGACTGTTATATATTAAGGCTCTACTTTTTAGATTATTTTGGCTGTAATCTGCTGAATATTTGTATCTGCTCCACAGCATAACATAAAGCTTTCCACTTGCAACACTATCAATGGTGACGTGAGGAACTGCATTAAACGTTGAATCCATTAGGTTTAAAAGCAAGAGGGGTGAAGAGAGAATTTGTAACTTGCTCTTTTGGGCACATTTTTCGAAAAACACTTCAAAAGGGACTTCAGTGTATGCTTAAGTGTCTTTCCTGATCTGCAGCCTTGGTGTTCCAGATTACAGCCTTCCAGACAAATTCTAAGTCAAATTCAATTTGATCCTAAGTTACCTAGGCATTTTTAGAAACCCATACTTCCACAGGCTTGGAAGGGAGAAGAGGAATATTTTGAGATTGATGGATTCAAGTGAATAAACAATTAATTGCAACAGCAAGACTTGTCATGCTTTGTTTGCACCTAAAGCAGACAAGCATTAAAGGGAATGTCCCCAAATGTATTTTTACTAATAAAATGTTTTATTAGTAAAAATTATAAATAAAATACCAGTACCCTCTTTTAACAGTACAAGAAATGACTTCATAGGCCAGCAGAGATCAAGCACAAGACGGAGCCTGCTTTTAGTCATGCCTCCAATCTTCATGGACTTCAAAGTCCCCATTCAGCAACCTTGCATGGGTGGAGTTCAGTTTAGATGTGCCTCCCTGCACTGGAACTCACACGGTCAACATTGGAAACAGCGGTGCTGGGCAACTTGCACATTCTTTTGAAAACTGGACTTGTCAAACCTCGATATCGGGATTTGACAAGTCCAGTTTTCAAAAGAACTCACGAGTCGCCCGGCACCGTTGTTTCCAGTGGCGGCCAGGTGACTTCTGGTGCGGGGGGGGGGGAGAGGAGGGGCTGGGGAAACATATCTAAACACCCAGGTAAGGTTGCTAAAAGCAGACTTTGAAGTCCACAAAGATGGAGGCATGTCTAAAAGCAACTGGTGACTCAGTTCATTCCCGATCTATCTGAAATCATAACGGATCAATTGACAGATCACTAGGGTTGACCTGTTACATTGGTGATGGGTTTGTGGTTTACATGCTATTCCAACAAAGGAGTTTTTAACTTGTTGGATGCTCTAATATTGTAAGGCATTCAGGCCTAAATTTCTCCCCTGAAACAAGAATTGGAAATAAAACATGACATATTACACCTGAACTCTTGCCTTGCCATTGTGCTTCCAAGTATAAATTTATCACTGGTTGCACTGGTAACTATTTCAGACATCTTAAATCAGCCAAATGTTTGTATTTTTAAAGATGGTATCAAGGAAGAGACACAAGGGTAGAGGGCTGACTATAACCAGAGCATAGCAGCTAGAAAGTCTGCCTCCCCAGCCACAGGCTATTGTTACGGCACTAGCATTAAGAACACCTATCTAGTTTGTCAGGCATTCTCCAAGTGGCTGAATAAAAAGTAGTAGCCAGCTCTTCCTCCAATAGCTAGATAATAGAACTGGGGAGAGGTGATTGGCATGTCAATGAGTCAAGCCTGGCCCATGTAATAGGCAAACACCATTTCTTTTTAAAAAACAGTATGAAAATTTGAGTCCAGCTTTAGCACTGGGCAATGAACTATTGCCTAGTACTGTGGGGGGCAGTGCTCTGAGAGAGCTTTAAAATGAAGATGGGAGGGACAAAGGTTCAAGTCTGGCTTATGAGAAAAGTTTGTAGGTGCAATTCTTTTCATTTTCTAATGTTTTTGGTTTGTTTAAAAAAATATATATATTTTTATTCCAGCCAAATGCCAAAAGGTAGACAACAGATTTCACATTTGCATATATTAACATATGTTGATTTGCATCTTCCATTTTGACTGTCAGCATCCCTCATTTCAGATTCCAGAGGTCGAGAGCTATGGAGACAAAGGAGATGATGAAAATGTGAGTGCCCACTTTGTCACTCACTTCCTGGTTAGGACATCAATGGAGAAGACACTCTACAATGATGGTACTGCCTCATAGCCAAGCACAAGTACAGTGTGATGGATCAGGGAGCCTTCTACACACAGAGACTGGATGGCCAGAACCTCAAATAGCCTACACTTTAGAACCACTTTAGAACCCTAAACTGCCCATTGTTTAGGGAGCAAAGACACCAGGTTTTCTATTCAGGTTACTGAGCACTTTGGAAATGTAGGGCTTCAGTTGTGGGTTCTAAGCACCTAAAAAAGTCAAACCCAAGTTTATTAATTATTATTATTATTATTAACATTTATATAGCACCAGCCATGCACCTGGCGCTGTACAGAACATAGAAATAGATGCTGTACAGAACATAGAAATAGACGCGGTCCCTGCCTGTGGCTTACAATCTAAAAGACAAGCAGGGGGAGACAGGGAGAGGGGACAGTGGGAGAGACAGGGGGAAGACAGACAAACATTCAGGTGGATGCGAAGTCTCAGGTGCATGTGCTTGGCTTGGTTACAATCAGGTTGGTTACAGCAGTCTGCAGAGGAGGGCAGACAGTAAGTATATGGGGAACGACTAGCAGGCATTGGGAAAGGCGTCGAGGAAAAAGTGGGTCTTAAGGAGGGATCTGAAGGAGCGGAGGGAGGGAGCAAGGTGGATGTGGGTAGGAAGGGAGTTCCAGGCATGGGGGGCAGCGAGGGAGAAGGGTCGAAGGTGGTTAGATGAGCAGGAGAAACGAGGGAGAGTGAGGGAGGGGACAGAGGAAGAGCGGAGAG
>QEPC01008141.1:30345-45626 GCA_003113815.1 Sphenodon punctatus | reverse complement strand
CCACCGGGAATCCACTGTGGTGAACCGGCCGCCCGTAACGTCTGAAAACACCCATACTTAAATTCTGTGGTAAAATACAAAAAGAAATCTCAAGTACTTTCCTTTTAATTTTGCTAACCGTTATTAATGTCTAGGAAGTGACCTATGCAGATAATTCTAACACAGGCCACAGAATCACAAAATAGTAGAATTAGACTTGTGTTCCACGACATTCACAGTTTTGACAGAAAATCTTTTTCATGTCAGAATTCACAATATTTCTTATAAAATTGTTCTAATGAGCTCACGCTTTGCATCTTATTTCTAGCTGGGACTGAATAAAGCTTCCACCCACTAGATGTTACCTCAGGCAAGATCAGGGTTGTCCCCAGCAGCCTGGGCTGTTACTCAGGCCCATCACCGAGTCACATCCTGGGCTAAGTGCTGCCGTGGCCCAAGGAAGCAATCTCTGGATGGGGCAGAGTGGGCTGTTGCGTGCAATGGCCTGCTCTGCCTGACTCCGGTCTGTGGCCAGAGTTGTTCTGGACACATGTGGAGGTCTAGGCCGCCCATCAGGGCAGTGGGCGGGCTGCACTCAGTAGCGCAGGGGGCAGGGCCTGCAAACCCACATTCGCACACTGCCCTGCCTGCTCCCTCTCCCAAGCTGCTGACAAGTCTGTTTGATGGCCAGGCCAGATCCTGCCTGGGGTGAGGACCCTCACCCCAGGCAGGATCAAAGCGGGACGGTGTCCTGTGCCATCGCGTTTGAAAATACCCATAATGAAGCTGGTGGACCAAAGTTCTACTTGACTTTTCCAGTTGACCTTCGATTAATTGTTTTCTTCTCTTTGTTTCAGTTTCCTCATATGTAAAATGAGGTTAATGTTTATCTCAGTTGTGATCCTTAACTTTTAATATTTGAAAATCTCTTTAAACGTCTCTGATGCAAGTACCCAATAAAATATGAAGGGCACATAGCAGCAAAAAGCACAATCATGCTGACGAGTAGACTTCACGTTCCTTTTTATTTAAAAAAGTTCCCAAATGTTCTCATTCCGTCTCTCCAGAATGCCATGATCCCAAAGATATTCAAAGTTATGATATGTCAACTGATAAAGTTTGAGAACCTCTGATCGATGTACTTACACAGCCCCCAATATTACCTTATTAGAGTGTTCTGTGCATATTAAAGAACTCATCTGCACAAAAGTCATGCAAGGTGGGAATCTAATTATAGGTGGAAAGTTGAAGGACTGAGAAGGCATCATACGCTTTGGATCAGACGCCTAAGCAAACGTGAGACAGAGCCTTTCTGATCAACTACAGTGCATAGGCCCAGAAGTGGACAATACCTTAAGAAGTCACACTTTTTTAGAAGAGCTATTAATTTAAAAAACAAAAACAAAAAAAACCCTTTGCTTTCGCTGGATTTCTCAAAACAATAAAAAAGCTCCCAATACTCTTGAAGTTTCCACAGCTCTGCTTACATGTCATGACAGCAAAATAAATAAGGGCCTGCCAGAAACAGTTTGGTAAGCAGCAAGTTTCAAGACAAAGCCTGCTCAATCAGACATCTGACTGATGCGCAGGGTGTGTTTGCAGAAGCCTCAATCAGTGGGTGTTAACAGAAGTGACGGCAGAGTGCCGCTGCCACAACCCAACCCTGGTTGGGAACTCAACGCCAACACAGTCAGGCCGGGGAACAAATGTGCCACTGGCCAGACCGCCGGGAAAGGCAGAGAGCCACACAAGTGTGCGGCCACCCAGCCCCGCCCCCCCCACTGTATCCAGCAGCCCACCATGATTGGCAAACAATCATTGCTGCCATGGTGGACCCGATCTGGGCCAGATCACAGCGGGCTACAACAGACATGATACCCAGCTGTAGCCCACTTTGGCCAGGATCACAGCCCAGGGATTGTCGCTGACACACCCGGGAGCAATACTGGGCAAGCATCTGGCAGCGTACCAACAAACTTGCTGGTGGCTTGTGGGCCAAAGTAGGTCTCAGCAGGCAAAAGTAGCCCATCATCACATTGATTAACACCCACTGTTCGTTGTTCCAGAGTAACTAACACCCTTGAACAATTTTGGGTGTTTTTAAGACAAGCGCTTCACCACACACTACCCATCAATCATCCACCCACCATGCATGTTGCACGGCTGCACTGGTACCCTATGCAGCCCCACAACATGCATGATGGGTGGGTGATTTGGTGGGTACTGGGTGGGGACAGTTTAGTAGAAAATGCCATTTCCCACTATACAAAAAACTTTAATGGATAACTGTTACTTCTCTCCCCCACCCCCGCAATTTTTCACCTAAAAATGAAAACAAAATTTTCCAACTGCTTTCTCTTGCCTCTTTCAGTGGCTCTTTAATGTCCCAATACTGCAAACGTGTGTACACATGCTTAATTGAAATCAAGTGTAAAGTTAATCACAATTTTATTTGCTGGATCAAGGCACAAAATAATAAGAAAAAAAAATCAGGAAAAAAAAATTCAGCCAGGTTCAGAATTTTTTTTTTTTAAAAAAAGGTGTAGGGGGGAAAATGCAAGTACTTCAGTTTCCTGGGGTGGGAAGCAATTAACACTTTCAGCCAACTCTATTGTAAACAATTCTAAGTGTCTAGGCAATTTGAGGCTGCAATCTCAAACTATTATTTCAACCCACACTTCTCTCCAGCTCATTAAACACAACTCCAAACATTACTTATGTCAATTTCTGCGAGTACTGAAAAACCTCAAACTAACCTACTACTTTGTCCCATCATTGTCCCCCCCTCAACATACCAATATGCTTCATTTATAAGTGGGTGGGTTTGTTGCCACAGAAGAAAAAATGACTCTGAAATACATTAAGTAATAGCCTAGTTCCTTTAGTGGTAATGTATCAGAACTTCCTCACCCACGCCTTCCCTTTTCCCACACAACCGGTTGACCTATTTATTTGCTTTTCTCTATATTTTTTCCTCTTAGGGAAGAACATTCCAAAGAACAGGGCACCTAAGGCACAGAAGTCAAGAGGTGGTGCTTCCTGAACCCACATCTAATTCCTTAATGCGTTTCTTGTTGCTTACAAATGCAGCAACAACAGCTTTCTTTATGTTCTCATCATACTTACTTTACAGAGACGTATTGGTTTTTAGGAGAGAGTCTGTTTCACAGTAACAACACAAAACCCCTTCTCATAGCTGCTCATGGTAGTTGACAATGCGGAGTGCATATTTAGTTTGTTTGCAGTGCTCCCATATCACTATATGGGAGCCCTGCCCCCTCCATCAACCTGAATGGGTGACCGTAGAGGAGAGGAGATAAACTTCTGCTACAGTTTTTCACAAACTACTGCTCCCAGGTTTTGTTTTTTCTTTCTTATGTGATGTACTCAGCAGCCTTCGTTCAGATCCAGAAGCAGGGAAAAGAGCTGAATTCTGCATAGCACTCAAATATCTGATCTGAAAATCACTAGCTGGCACAAGAGAATCAGCTTCCACGCTCGATGTGGCGGGGGGTTGCCGTCACCCCCCCACCCCAGGAGGAAGAGGCGAGGACGGGAAGCGGCCGCCTCCTCACTGCATCAGCAAGGAAGGAGAGGGGCCACAGCGGTTGCCCAGCAACCAAGACAGGGAGCCCGGGACTCTGCAATAAGCGGGATTCCTGGGCGTCAATTTAGTTTCCCTGCTCACCTGCCTCATTTTGGTCTCAGCGGGGAGCAGGAAAGACACGCACCCACCCACCCTTTTTGGCAGCACTCCGAGGTAATACTGGTCGCTAATTAGGACCGGAAAGGAATTTTCCCTGAGCCTAATTGGCAAACTAAGTGTAAGGGTTTTTTTGCCTTTCCCAGAGTGTTTTTTTGCTAATTCGGCCATGGCAATTAGCTGGTGGTAGGCTTGCGATTGTCGCACTCTTTAGCGGTGGGCTGAGCTAGGGGGATTTTTTACAAAAAGATTGACAATCAGAACATAGGATGAACAGAAACATCTCCTTAAGAGATGGATAGCTACACAGTGCAGCCCACAGTATGGCCATCCCAAGGGCAAGAGGAGAACGGCTGGACCCGCTGGGCGGACAACGTGCCAAACAATGGGTAACAGTGTTCTCACCCTTGTTTCTGCCCTCAAAAAGGGGGTGTAGGCACGAACAACCCGCCCCCAGCCCGGGGAAACCCGGGGGCCGCAGCAGGGCATAAGTTAACGTTTGGAAGTAAGGTCACAGGAGGATTCCACTCCGACTTAACTAAAAAATGTCTGGAGCCATCAGACAGGTGACCAGGGACAATCGCCTGTTGTGGACTGAAACCGCCTGTTGTTGACAAAACAGTTAAAATATAAGTAGGACCCTAATTCAAAGGGGGGGGGGGAGACGTGTGGAGGGCTACCCCTTCCCCTTTTTAAAATTTATAATTGAACCAATAAAGAGTGGACATTCTATCCCATAAACTGTGTCCTCGTCTTCTTCTGGGGGTGCATCGACAATTTACTGTTGACCAGGAAAAGTAGGCATCTCCAAAAGGGAATGAGTCTAATAAGTATTGGAAATGCAGAAAGAACTAGCATTTATAGACATATAATAAGGGAGGCTTCTGCTCCTGTCACTCTTCAGTGATGCTTAGGGATGATGTTACTTATGCCAAATGCAAGGGCATTTCCTGACACTGGACCTTGATGTCCCAGAGTTCTCCTGGTACTTCATATGGCTCTATACTGAGCAATAAGTAATGCCTGCTGTAAGAAATGAGAAGCAGAAGGGGAAAATTGGAGTGGCGCATGTAATTAGAAACCACAACAACCTTCAAGGGTCCACCAACCAACCAACCCTAGAAAAAACCAGTGATGGTTTGCTACACAGAATTAATGCCACCCCTGAGCAGGACAACTGTAGAAAGAGGCCTGCTGAGACTCACTAAATTGATTGCATGTGCCATAGGCCACCAGGCCATCCCTCAGAGTCAGAGCTTACCTGGTGTTTGTCAGCTGTGAGGGATTGGATGAGGGTGGGCCGCTTGAAGTTAAATCCGGACAAGAAGGAGGTGATGGTTGTGTGGAAAGTCGGGGGAGTGATGGCCCCCATCATTGACGGGGTCCGTCCTCCCGTGATATCTCAGGTCTGTAGTATGGGGGTGCTCCTTGATCTGCAGGTCCACCTAGATGCCCAGGTGCCAGCTGTGGTGAAGGGTGCATTCCGCCAATTACTGGTAAGTCGGCTTAGGCTGTATGTCTCGGACTCGGACCTGGCCACAATCATCCATGCTTTTATTATCTCAAGATTAGACTACTGTAATCTGCTCTATGTGGGGCTACCCTTGGTGATGGTCCGGAGACTGCATCTGGTGCAGAATGCAGCACCCCGTCTCCTGAAGGGGATGGGCCGACGCAAGCACATTACTCCAGTGCTCTGTTCTCTGCACTGGCTGCAGATAGTCTTCCAAGCGCAATTCAAGGTGTTGGTGCTGACCTTTAAAGCCCTAAACGGCCTGGGCCCCACCTACCTGCAGGACCGCCGCACCCTACAGTTCTTGGGGTCAACCGGGGGCTCCCTCCTTGAGGTCCCCCACGTATCTACCATGAGGAGGGCGTTCTCTGTGGTTGCACTACGGCTGTAGAACTCCCTCCCACTGGAGGTCTACCTGGCAGCCGACTTCCCCTCTTTCCTCAGTGTAAGACCTGGCTGTTCTGCCGGACCTCTGCCGAGGGAGATGGGATGGGTGGGTTGGGTTAGGGATGGGCTCTGTTTGGGTATTGGGTTTTTTATTCAATAATGTTGATTAAAATGGTCTTTATTATATGTTTTTAGAATGTTGTTAGCCACCCCAAAATGCTTGTAAGCAGGAGGGGGCAGCATATAAATCTAATTATAAATTAAAAAATAAATACATTTCCAAGTATAAGCCCAGCAGAGAGAGAAAACATACCCTGAGCAGGAAGAACAGATCATTGCCAGTAGTGGTTCGCTGAATGAAGTTTCAAATAAGTTTACCGAGGAAGCTGAATACACCACCCATCTACACAAAGTTTATTTTCCATAGTTAACTCATATTAGTTAGTTAATATGAAGTAGTTAAGCTTAACTCAGTTTAGGACCAGGATTAAAACTTCAGTAAAAACAGCAAACAGATGTGCATCCTCCACCCATCGAAGACAACGGCAAAGCTCACGTTTAATTTAATGCTGGAGATTATGCTCTCAATCTGAATAAAATAGTACAGGAGACTAACAAGGGTCAACCATTTATTTCTGGATTACTCTTGCGACCACCAGACTGACTACTTTTCTACTCTTTTCATCTGCCATCACTGAAAAATTCATATGCATGGAACTAAAACCTGGTTAAATAAATGCTGCAACTTAAAAATTCATTACAAGTGCAACTACTAACACAAGTGTATTAATAATTCCCCTCCTGTAAGGGTTCATTTACACAATATCCTTGTCCCATCAGGCTTGGGCTTAAATGAACCTTCAGAAGAAGAAGGTTCAATAATTGTGGGACAGCGACCATGGAACAGCTCTCTATTTGAGCTTGCTGGAAACTAGCACTCAGTTTGACCCATTCTGTATTGTTCTCACTAGCCACTCCTTCGTAGAAAAAACAAAGGTTGCTGTCTTCCCTCCACTGGAGGGGAGGAGAAGCATCCAAAAGATGGTTTCTCTCCCCTCCCCAACCCAGCTGTCCCCTGAAGACATTAAAATGCTTCCATCAGGCATTTCCAAATTGCCATCTAAACTGCATTGCTCATTCTGTAGCTCTGACTTTTTACATTCCTGAGGAAGAGCCCTGCATGACTAGGGTGACCATATAGGTACGTTTTAGAGGGCACTTACGAGAAATACAGGTTGCAGGGCTGCACTGGCGCCAATGTAGCCCTCAACCTGTATTTCTCATAAGGGTCCTCTAAAATTTGCTTATCTGGCCACCATAGGTGGCCATACCTCCCCTTTAAAAGAGGACACTTATGAAAAATACATGGTGCAGGGCTGCACTGGCACCAATGCAACCCTAGAACATGTATTTTTCCTAAGTATCCTCTTTTAAAGGGACGGTATGGCCAACATATGGCATGACCCAAAACAAAAGCTTTCATACTCTCACCAACAAAATTTGGACAAATAGGGACAGATCGTCTGAACTACTTTGTCTCCATCTCTTACATATGGGAGAAACACAGCAATCTTTCTCTCTCGAGATGCGAGCCTTAGGGTGAAAATAAACAGACAATAGCCTGCAGAGTCCAGTGTTTGGTCCGGACAGTCCTCACTCGGGGTGGGGGTGTTGCACAGCAAACCTGAAAAGTGAGGCTTTCAGAACGCGCCTCTTCAAAGCACCGCATCTCCAGCCGCTGACAACGGGGAGCACGTCACTTCCGGCAGCGCAGGAAGCGTGTAAACACTCCCCACGCGGCTTTTCTCTCAACGCGGGGCTCAGGAGACGCTTTTCAGCACCTCGTTTAAAAGCGGCCTTAGGCCGTTTTTAGACGAGCGCACAACCCGCTCACGCATGGTTTCAAAAATACCGCGAGGCGGAATTACANGCCAGTGATGGTTTGCTACACAGAATTAATGCCACCCCTGAGCAGGACAACTGTAGAAAGAGGCCTGCTGAGACTCACTAAATTGATTGCATGTGCCATAGGCCACCAGGCCATCCCTCAGAGTCAGAGCTTACCTGGTGTTTGTCAGCTGTGAGGGATTGGATGAGGGTGGGCCGCTTGAAGTTAAATCCGGACAAGAAGGAGGTGATGGTTGTGTGGAAAGTCGGGGGAGTGATGGCCCCCATCATTGACGGGGTCCGTCCTCCCGTGATATCTCAGGTCTGTAGTATGGGGGTGCTCCTTGATCTGCAGGTCCACCTAGATGCCCAGGTGCCAGCTGTGGTGAAGGGTGCATTCCGCCAATTACTGGTAAGTCGGCTTAGGCTGTATGTCTCGGACTCGGACCTGGCCACAATCATCCATGCTTTTATTATCTCGAGATTAGACTACTGTAATCTGCTCTATGTGGGGCTACCCTTGGTGATGGTCCGGAGACTGCATCTGGTGCAGAATGCAGCACCCCGTCTCCTGAAGGGGATGGGCCGACGCAAGCACATTACTCCAGTGCTCTGTTCTCTGCACTGGCTGCAGATAGTCTTCCAAGCACAATTCAAGGTGTTGGTGCTGACCTTTAAAGCCCTAAACGGCCTGGGCCCCACCTACCTGCAGGACCGCCGCACCCTACAGTTCTTGGGGTCAACCGGGGGCTCCCTCCTTGAGGTCCCCCACGTATCTACCATGAGGAGGGCGTTCTCTGTGGTTGCACTACGGCTGTAGAACTCCCTCCCACTGGAGGTCTACCTGGCCGCCGACTTCCCCTCTTTCCTCAGTGTAAGACCTGGCTGTTCTGCCGGACCTCTGCCGAGGGAGATGGGATGGGTGGGTTGGGTTAGGGATGGGCTCTGTTTGGGTATTGGGTTTTTTATTCAATAATGTTGATTAAAATGGTCTTTATTATATGTTTTTAGAATGTTGTTAGCCACCCCAAAATGCTTGTAAGCAGGAGGGGGCAGCATATAAATCTAATTATAAATTAAAAAATAAATACATTTCCAAGTATAAGCCCAGCAGAGAGAGAAAACATACCCTGAGCAGGAAGAACAGATCATTGCCAGTAGTGGTTCGCTGAATGAAGTTTCAAATAAGTTTACCGAGGAAGCTGAATACACCACCCATCTACACAAAGTTTATTTTCCGTAGTTAACTCATATTAGTTAGTTAATATGAAGTAGTTAAGCTTAACTCAGTTTAGGACCAGGATTAAAACTTCAGTAAAAACAGCAAACAGATGTGCATCCTCCACCCATCGAAGACAACGGCAAAGCTCACGTTTAATTTAATGCTGGAGATTATGCTCTCAATCTGAATAAAATAGTACAGGAGACTAACAAGGGTCAACCATTTATTTCTGGATTACTCTTGCGACCACCAGACTGACTACTTTTCTACTCTTTTCATCTGCCATCACTGATAAATTCATATGCATGGAACTAAAACCTGGTTAAATAAATGCTGCAACTTAAAAATTCATTACAAGTGCAACTACTAACACAAGTGTATTAATAATTCCCCTCCTGTAAGGGTTCATTTACACAATATCCTTGTCCCATCAGGCTTGGGCTTAAATGAACCTTCAGAAGAAGAAGGTTCAATAATTGTGGGACAGCGACCATGGAACAGCTCTCTATTTGAGCTTGCTGGAAACTAGCACTCAGTTTGACCCATTCTGTATTGTTCTCACTAGCCACTCCTTCGTAGAAAAAACAAAGGTTGCTGTCTTCCCTCCACTGGAGGGGAGGAGAAGCATCCAAAAGATGGTTTCTCTCCCCTCCCCAACCCAGCTGTCCCCTGAAGACATTAAAATGCTTCCATCAGGCATTTCCAAATTGCCATCTAAACTGCATTGCTCATTCTGTAGCTCTGACTTTTTACATTCCTGAGGAAGAGCCCTGCATGACTAGGGTGACCATATAGGTACGTTTTAGAGGGCACTTACGAGAAATACAGGTTGCAGGGCTGCACTGGCGCCAATGTAGCCCTCAACCTGTATTTCTCATAAGGGTCCTCTAAAATTTGCTTATCTGGCCACCATAGGTGGCCATACCTCCCCTTTAAAAGAGGACACTTATGAAAAATACATGGTGCAGGGCTGCACTGGCACCAATGCAACCCTAGAACATGTATTTTTCCTAAGTATCCTCTTTTAAAGGGACGGTATGGCCAACATATGGCATGACCCAAAACAAAAGCTTTCATACTCTCACCAACAAAATTTGGACAAATAGGGACAGATCGTCTGAACTACTTTGTCTCCATCTCTTACATATGGGAGAAACACAGCAATCTTTCTCTCTCGAGATGCGAGCCTTAGGGTGAAAATAAACAGACAATAGCCTGCAGAGTCCAGTGTTTGGTCCGGACAGTCCTCACTCGGGGTGGGGGTGTTGCACAGCAAACCTGAAAAGTGAGGCTTTCAGAACGCGCCTCTTCAAAGCACCGCGTCTCCAGCCGCTGACAACGGGGAGCACGTCACTTCCGGCAGCGCAGGAAGCGTGTAAACACTCCCCACGCGGCTTTTCTCTCAACGCGGGGCTCAGGAGACGCTTTTCAGCACCTCGTTTAAAAGCGGCCTTAGGCCGTTTTTAGACGAGCGCACAACCCGCTCACGCATGGTTTCAAAAATACCGCGAGGCGGAATTACATGAGACGCCACCGGGGATCACCTACCTCGATCACCGACCCGATCAATTTGCGGCCGGAAAAGAATGCGCCTCCCCCTCCCATGCGTGTGATCCCCGGCGGCGTCTCATGTAATCCCGCCTCGCGGTATTTTTGAAACCATGCGCGAGCGGGTTGCGCGCTCGTCTAAACACGGCTTTAGTCTCAGTAATATGGAATTCGCCTGCAAGCTTTTTGAGGAAAGACCAAAGACAGCATTTCTAACAGCAACTTTCTCTGTCATCATCAGTTAATGGCATTAGCTTGAAAGCTGCTTTGCATGACCTAGGAGTTACTGAGCTGGAGAGGTGTTTGCAACCAAGCACATGAGAGATTTGATTATGCGAGACCACTTGGGCAGAAGTTTAGGATTCTTAGTTAATCAGCAAGATATATCCCAACCCCCTCACTTTCATATCTCTATACAATTCTTTTCCAAACACAAATATTCATACCTTCACACCAACTTACATTGACAGGGTATAGTCCATATAAAATATAGATGACAAGTTACTTCACACTAGGGGTAAAATCTACTCCCATAAAATGAAATGGTGAAAATCTCCCCTATTATCCCCAAACGTATTGTGTAAATAATGGTAGTCCCTTCCTTTTGTACAAGGATGGGCCTCAAATACATAGAATGCCTAATGCCCCATGTTTGCATGCAGGGAATAATTTTGTGGAAGAGCTGACCAGGGCTCAGCCCCAGCAACTCTCTTCATGCCAGGATTCATCTGCACCACCTCCTCTGTAGTCTATCATTGCTACTACTCTGCAAGACTTCACCAACAGCTGAATGCAGAAGTAACAGTCTCAGTCCATTCTCTCCCCTGACAGGGTTGGGGGTGATCAGCAATGTCAAACCGCTGATGCAGCACTACTGGCCCCATCAAGCTAATCCATCCCTGAGCAAAGGCTGGCACGGTAGGGGCAGAAACAAGAGTCAGTGGTTGGGTGTTTTTAGATGAGATGTTACCCTGTGTGGCCACTCAGGAGCCACAGAGCCCACCATCTGTCTGAAGGTGGAGTGGGGGATGTGTGCTCCCGCAAGTCACAGAGCACCCACTCATGGCCAGACACGGAGCACTGCTGGGAAATCCAGAGTGCTCTGTGCGGGGCAAGCCAAATAGCTCTGTGGCAAGAGGTGGCCATGGAGCCCATATGAACTGGGGTGCCTAGCCACACCAGCAGACCAGTCTGTGACTCACAGGCAGTTTGGGTCAGGGGGCACAGCCTTTGCAAGTCACAGAAACTGGCCAGGAGCACTGGGGAGCCCGGGTTTCCCAGCGCTCGAGTCAGGAACATGTTGATTGCAAAGGTCAGCCTGGCCTGCTTCCTCCTCCCCCATGGTCTGTGGCTGCTACAGAGGGGTGTGAGGCAGCTTGCCTCCATGGCCAGAGTAGCCATGCTGGGAGCTGCCCGTTTGAACCCACACACGCCACCTAAGCAGGTGCTAATCCCTCCCCCCTCAATCGCCTTAAAACACCCATTGTGCCTGGCAAGACAGCTCCACCAGCCCCTCGGAGTACACCTTACACATATGCACCTGTTAAGAGATCTTAATGAATACATACTTAAAGCAAAGAAGATGGAGTAAAACAAACAAATATACACACAACTAAAACCAGTGACAGTGAAAGCCCCCAATATACACAGGCCAAGCCCTGTGTATTGCCACCCCTCCTATATAGGACACTAGTTCTCCCTCCCTCCCTCCCCCCTGCAAATAATGAGGCTTCAAATATACATGGGGAACACTTCAGTCTTTGCTTCTATTGCAGCATATCATGAATCTACCATTCCCGGTAGTGGAGCTGTCCCCCAAATGTTCATAAGGGGCCCTCCACCCTAGAATACTCCCCTCATTGCATATCATGAGCTCCCCATTCCCTAGTAGACAGTGACTGTTCCCAAATGTCTACAGGGGATCTATCATAGAATGCCTATACCCACTAATTAAAGAGCAACTAATAATAATCTGGGGGTGGGGGGGAGAGAGAGACACCCACATTATAATTTCTGCCCCCACCACGTATAGGGCACCTACTTCAGTGCATATAGGGAGAGGATACCCATGTGTAGAGGAGACTATCCCACAGCGAGCATATTCCCAAGAATAATAACCCCTGTTACCTCATCGTAGAGCCTGTAGATGCGGATGCCCATGGACTCCACCAAGAGCTGCCAGGCTCCCCCCGCGGCCGGCGCCGGCTGCCCCAGCTCCAACCAGGCGGCCTGGAACTGCTCCTCGGAGAAGCCCTCCAGTTCCGGGAGCTCCATCGCTCCGCTCCACAGCTGGGCCCTGCCGTTGGCTCAGGCAGAGCAGGGGAAGGGAGGGGAGGGGAAAGAGGAGAGCAACCGGGCTCCGAGCCAAACCTCCGCGGTGTAGCGTGTTGTGCCTCCACTGGATCAAATCCATTAAATAAATAAATAAATAAATTATACCGGGGAAACTGCACGCGGCAGCGCGCTGGGCAGAGCTACACCTGCTTCTTTATGATTCGGTATCGGACCTGCCCCCATTCTTATAGGGGGCAATGGCATTCTCCTCTCACATCGTATATAGGGGACACCGAGTTCCCCTCCCCCGAATGGATATAGGGGACATCCCCTCCCCCAGCATAGCAATACTGAACTGCCCTCCCCCTTTATGGATCATGGGGACAGTGGGAGCTTCCCCCCCNGCACATGAGAGATTTGATTATGCGAGACCACTTGGGCAGAAGTTTAGGATTCTTAGTTAATCAGCAAGATATATCCCAACCCCCTCACTTTCATATCTCTATACAATTCTTTTCCAAACACAAATATTCATACCTTCACACCAACTTACATTGACAGGGTATAGTCCATATAAAATATAGATGACAAGTTACTTCACACTAGGGGTAAAATCTACTCCCATAAAATGAAATGGTGAAAATCTCCCCTATTATCCCCACACGTATTGTGTAAATAATGGTAGTCCCTTCCTTTTGTACAAGGATGGGCCTCAAATACATAGAATGCCTAATGCCCCATGTTTGCATGCAGGGAATAATTTTGTGGAAGAGCTGACCAGGGCTCAGCCCCAGCAACTCTCTTCATGCCAGGATTCATCTGCACCACCTCCTCTGTACTCTATCATTGCTACTACTCTGCAAGACTTCACCTACAGCTGAATGCAGAAGTAACAGTCTCAGTCCATTCTCTCCCCTGACAGGGTTGGGGGTGATCAGCAATGTCAAACCGCTGATGCAGCACTACTGGCCCCATCAAGCTAATCCATCCCTGAGCAAAGGCTGGCACGGTAGGGGCAGAAACAAGAGTCAGTGGTTGGGTGTTTTTAGATGAGATGTTACCCTGTGTGGCCACTCAGGAGCCACAGAGCCCACCATCTGTCTGAAGGTGGAGTGGGGGATGTGTGCTCCCGCAAGTCACAGAGCACCCACTCATGGCCAGACACGGAGCACTGCTGGGAAATCCAGAGTGCTCTGTGCAGGGCAAGCCAAATAGCTCTGTGGCAAGAGGTGGCCATGGAGCCCATATGAACTGGGGTGCCTAGCCACACCAGCAGACCAGTCTGTGACTCACAGGCAGTTTGGGTCAGGGGGCACAGCCTTTGCAAGTCACAGAAACTGGCCAGGAGCACTGGGGAGCCCGGGTTTCCCAGCGCTCGAGTCAGGAACATGTTGATTGCAAAGGTCAGCCTGGCCTGCTTCCTCCTCCCCCATGGTCTGTGGCTGCTACAGAGGGGTGTGAGGCAGCTTGCCTCCATGGCCAGAGTAGCCATGCTGGGAGCTGCCCGTTTGAACCCACACACGCCACCTAAGCAGGTGCTAATCCCTCCCCCCTCAATCGCCTTAAAACACCCATTGTGCCTGGCAAGACAGCTCCACCAGCCCCTCGGAGTACACCTTACACATATGCACCTGTTAAGAGATCTTAATGAATACATACTTAAAGCAAAGAAGATGGAGTAAAACAAACAAATATAAACACAACTAAAACCAGTGACAGTGAAAGCCCCCAATACACAGGCCAAGCCCTGTGTATTGCCACCCCTCCTATATAGGACACTCTAGTTCGCCCTCCCTCCCTCCCCCCTGCAAATAATGAGGCTTCAAATATACATGGGGAACACTTCAGTCTTTGCTTCTATTGCAGCATATCATGAATCTACCATTCCCGGTAGTGGAGCTGTCCCCCAAATGTTCATAAGGGGCCCTCCACCCTAGAATACTCCCCTCATTGCATATCATGAGCTCCCCATTCCCTAGTAGACAGTGACTGTTCCCAAATGTCTACAGGGGATCTATCATAGAATGCCTATACCCACTAATTAAAGAGCAACTAATAATAATCTGGGGGTGGGGGGGAGAGAGAGACACCCACATTATAATTTCTGCCCCCACCACGTATAGGGCACCTACTTCAGTGCATATAGGGAGAGGATACCCATGTGTAGAGGAGACTATCCCACAGCGAGCATATTCCCAAGAATAATAACCCCTGTTACCTCATCGTAGAGCCTGTAGATGCGGATGCCCATGGACTCCACCAAGAGCTGCCAGGCTCCCCCCGCGGCCGGCGCCGGCTGCCCCAGCTCCAACCAGGCGGCCTGGAACTGCTCCTCGGAGAAGCCCTCCAGTTCCGGGAGCTCCATCGCTCCGCTCCACAGCTGGGCCCTGCCGTTGGCTCAGGCAGAGCAGGGGAAGGGAGGGGAGGGGAAAGAGGAGAGCAACCGGGCTCCGAGCCAAACCTCCGCGGTGTAGCGTGTTGTGCCTCCACTGGATCAAATCCATTAAATAAATAAATAAATAAATTATACCGGGGAAACTGCACGCGGCAGCGCGCTGGGCAGAGCTACACCTGCTTCTTTATGATTCGGTATCGGACCTGCCCCCATTCTTATAGGGGGCAATGGCATTCTCCTCTCACATCGTATATAGGGGACACCGAGTTCCCCTCCCCCGAATGGATATAGGGGACATCCCCTCCCCCAGCATAGCAATACTGAACTGCCCTCCCCCTTTATGGATCATGGGGACAGTGGGAGCTTCCCCCCC
>QEPC01008137.1:1199-13417 GCA_003113815.1 Sphenodon punctatus | reverse complement strand
CCTAAGCTTCTTGTCTTAAGGGACTTCAACATCCATGCTGAGTCTAGATTGCTTGGGGCAGAGCAGGTGATTTTTTAATTTTTTTAAAATTTTTAATAAAACAAAAGAATAAAAACAAAAATGAACAAATCAAATGAATATTGTTTGCTTATTCATTCAGTTTGGTCACCTTAGTTATGAAAACAAATGGGCTTCATTCATTTTCGTAATTAATTAAACATTAAAAAATTGCACTCCCCTATTGTGAAAGCAGTGAGGGCAACACTTTCACAGCCAGGGAGGTGGTAGGAAGGGATCTGAATCTGATTGTAGCCCAAATTGATCATAACAATATCTCACTTGGGAAAATAAGAAGATCTGATTGGAACAGTCTCCTTTACATTACACAATTATCTATAATGTAAATGTTTTAGACTTGGATGGCCATTCAAAATACACAGTGCTTCCTCTAAACCCTTTGTAGATATCCTGCTAAGTCTACAACTGCCTGATTGCTACATGACTTCTTGTGGCTAAATAAAGTGATGCAGATGTGGATACGGCACAATTACCACATGGCTTGATACTCATCTGTTACTTGATCTGTACCATTTAGGGAATAAGTCCCAAGCTATGCTGAATCTCTCTCATGTGTCACATTGAACATCAAAATGAAGGTGTGGGCCACAGAAGTGTGATTGGTCATGGAGTATAGTGTGATCAAGCAAAACACTCAGCACTTAGAGGATGGAGCATGTTCAAAAGTGTGTGAAGATTTTACATCCTCAGAAGATTGTAAGAATGTAATAACTGTATTTTTGTTCTGTGATGCTTCAGCCTGACTTCAGTATCAATGGATTTGCATACAAATCTAATCTGAGTCTTATCGCCCTATCATTTTGTCATTTACAGTACATTTAACAATGACCAACAATCCAAAGAAAATTTTAAAATGGGGGGGGGAGGGGATGACACAGCCATCTGAACTAGAAACAAACAATCAAAATCCTACATTCCCATACAATCATCTGCAAAATATGAAATTGTATTGCAAGACTAGTTTTCTATAGTCACTTGAAAGTCTGAGGCAGGACACTATACACCAAATGAATAAGGCAAACCTTTGTGAAAGTGAATTGGAGAGGGGTGGGGGTGTTTTTTTAGAGAGACACCTGTTCCACGCAGGCCACCCTGGGGTGAGGCAGAGCATGAGCAGAACAGGCATTGCCTACTCTGTGCCAGCTCCACTCGCAGTGGTCCGGAACATCCGGGAGCACTGTGAGCAGAGCAGGCTGTCTGAACCTGGAGCACCGCCCAGGAGTGGAAAAGGGGTCCATGAAATTGCATGACCTGATGAGGTCAATAGGGCTCCAGGGGTGGGATGCACAGAAAGGTTGGATAGGCTTGTAAGCTCAACCCCAGAAGGGGTAGTATGAGGAGATTGTATGAACTGAATGCCTAAGAGAACACCTATGAGGGTTATGGGGCCACGAAGGCTTAGTATAAATGTCAACGCTAAGAAAACTTAGGAGCCTAAGCACAACCAAGCCAAGTACGTGCACCTGAGACTACACATCCACTTGAATGTACTTTATCCCTTGACTCTCCCTATGTCCCCTATCCTTGTCTTCCCTTTCCGTGTCGATTAGATTGTAAGCCGTAGGCAGCGTCTATCTTATTGTTCTGTAAAGCGCCAGGTACACAGCTGGTACTATACAAATGCTTATAATAATAATAATTAATAATTAATAATTAATAATGTATGGCCTACGAGGGCCTAAAGAGCCACAAAGACTCACTGTAATTGGGCTTTGCTGCTAAGCAAGCCCACTAAGCCTACGAAGGCCTAAAGAGCCATGAAGGCTCAGTGTTATTTAAATGGTGAAAATGCAATGTAAAACGTAATGGGAATAGTTATATACAATGACTGTAATTAAATGGTGGTAGTCAGTCATTAATATGTGCCCAGTTGTAAACAACCCTAAACCCAGTAAAGATTATATGGGGTTAGAGTCCCGAAGGAATTATGTGATTATGTTATGTGAAAATGATTATATGGGGTTAGAGTCCCCTAAGAAGGGTTAAAGTCCCTCAAAAAGGAACTATGTAGCATTAGAGTCCCTTAAAGACAAATATGAATAAGAGAGTGCCTGAGTAGGGGAGGCCCACCAGGGTATTCCAAAAGATAAGTTTAGAAAGATTATGGGGTTAGAGTCCCCTAAAAGAGGTAACGGTCTCTCAAAAAAGACACTTGAGGGTTAGAGTCCTCCGCGACTGAATGAGAGGGGTGAGAGTCCCCAATAAGAGGGAAGAGTCCCCAGAAGAATATCCAGTGGTATGGGCACAGCTACAAGGGGATGGGAGGGCATTAAAGCCCTGGTTTGGGGTGCTAGACCTCAGTGTAAATGAATGATATGAAATTGGTGATGATGTGGTATAAGAAGCTATAAGTAAGAGATCCAGGCGCTATGAGATTCAACAGAACAATTCACGGTTTGGGCTGAGGATGACCTTGCGTAACTGCTTCCTGACAGCATTACTTGAATGAATTAGTTTATTGCGCATGGCCATAGGCCATTGCCAAAACAGAACAAGAAATCAAACCAACCAACCAACCAACAAAGATAGTAAATAAGTTAATACATTTAATATAATTTAATAATTTAAAATATATTAAACTTTCCAAAAGGAGGAAATGCATATATACCCTGATCCTACTTTGCCCAGCCCCTAGCAAGGGCAGTGGACAGGATTACTTAGCTAGAGTTGTCCCTCCTTTAAATAGAGGTAGCAGGGCGGTGATAGAGCCAGCTACCAGCTTGTGGAAGCTTTGAGGACTGTGAGAGGCTTGGCAAAGCTAGCCTGAAAGAGGCAGAAAGCCTAAGTGCAGCCTAACTGCAGAGTGGGAGACACATAGCTTAATAAGCCTGGGACTGATAGATACTTAGCCACACCCACTCTGGCTTTATAAAAGAGGAAACAGGAAGCAAGGAGGCAATCTGCTTCTGATTCCAGAAGGAGCAGGAGCCCCAGCTAGAACGCCTGGGAACTTGGAAGGCCGCTGATGAGGCCTGATTGGCAAGAAACCAAGGAGGGAGAAACCCTCCACCTGGACATCAGCAGCATTGGGCTCAGTATTGTGTGTCAGGCTGCTAAGCCAGAATACATGTGGATCGCTGAGGTAAAGGTAAAGAGGTCGGAGCCTGTATCCTGACCCGAAGAGACTTTGGTCTTTTTCACACGGACGGCCGCCATCCCCTGTTGGGTGTGCGGGTGGGTGTTCGATGAGAGGGGGCAGCCATGTGCACTCCGCAGTGGTGGGTGGGGGGGATGGGTGTGCGCTTCCAGCGCACACCTATCTCCACCCATCACCCACCCATAGAGCCATCCAACAAAACGGAGGAGGCTCGGTGGGTGGAGATGGGTGTGAGCCGGTGATAAAGGGAGCATGCCCGCCTCCACCCACTGCCAGCACACACCCATCCCCCCACCCAGCAGTGCCATGTGAAAACAGCCTTTGTTTAGCCAAGGGCTGACATCCTGGATGTAAAGGACTTTTGAGAGCGTTTGTTAAGCTTGGGAAGCCGAAGGAACAGTGTATGTGGCATCTAATAGTACAAACAGATTGAATTAAGATGGAAATCTAATAAAGAACTGTTCTAAGCTAATTCCCTCGAAGAATGGTGATTTTGGGCCCTGATCCTGACAATGCTCAACCACTAGCACCACCACGCATCACACCATCATTTTCTTTTTTCTATTACAACCTGTAGCAGGAATTCAGACTAGAAACAAGATGTTTTGAGTATTTTTGACACAAAACGCTGTTTGCCTTGCTCCACACACCCTTTAAAGTTGTTATGCAGTAATGCTTCTCTTCTCTAATTGCCTGCCTTACTCCTTGTTTGAGCAGACTTGTAGTTACAGCTTATATTTCTGCCTTTCAGAGTTCTTTCCTTTAAAGCAGCTAGAATAAATATCAATAAACTCCCATAGGAATGGATCATCTTTGGGTTTCAGCTCTTGCCCTCACCTTTTTGAAACTGTTAACCTCTCACTTCTACAGTTTCTTCTTCTCTGTGCTGCTCAGAGTTTTATATACTTCAGTCACGTACACCTCACAATCTCAACTTTTCCATGGAAAAAAATCTAATTTAACTTTCTTATCCTACCCATACAGCTCTAATACCTCAGTAGAGGTATTAGGGCAAAATGCAGTACTCCTGTTTTGTGAAACTGGGAAAATAAGACACTGCCAAAGTCCCCAAAGGTGCTTTAGCAAAAAATTGAATATATTCGAATGCCTAATGTAGCTCATATAGTTCTTTCCATCTTTAGCTCTTTAGCCATTCCCGCATGCGCAGAACAGCTGCATTTTGCAAAATGGCACCGACACTGCCAGAGCCATTTTGCAAAAGGGCTGCGCATGCACAGAATGGCCCCAGCGGCCATTTTGCACATGCTCGCTGTGGACCAGGGCCCTCCACAGCGCGCTGAGACAAAGGAGCCTTCTGGGGGTCTCCTTCACACAGAAGGAGCCCCCTGGGACCTTCAATCAAGCGACAGTCCACCAGACCTGCAATCAAGCTTACCATGAGGTCGGTTAGTAAATACTATACCAGGGCCCTGGGGGGTGGAGGGGGAAACCTAGATCCATAACAGCAGATCATTAATTTTTGGACCACTGTTATGGACTGGTATGGATTAATCTGTAACAGCCCATTTCACGCAGTTATGGATTAATCCATACCCAAAGTTGCCATCTCCAACGTATAATAATAACCTCTGTTCCTGAGTTTCGGGTAGTGTCGCCCTCAGATATGGGGGATGCTCTTCGGACTGTTAGAGCAACCTATTTTGAACTAGATCCTTGCCCGTCCTGACTGGTTAAGGCTAGCCAGCAGACATTGGGGTTGTTGCTGGCAGGGATAGTCAATGCCTCACTTGGGGAGTGTGGGGTTCTGGGCTGTCTGAAGGAGGCAGTGGTGTGGTCCCTGTTCAAGAAACCATCTTTGAACGTTGACGCCCTTGGCAGTTATTAGCCAGTCCCTAAGAAGAGAAGGTTATTCAATGAGTGGTGGCTAAGCAGCTTCAGGGGCATTTGGACTGGGTTAACTTTCTTGATCCCTCGCAGTCAGGCTTTCGTCTGGGTTATGGTATGGAGACTGTGCTTGTGTCCTTGGCCGACCTCTCCCATGAGTTGGACCAGGGTCGTTCAACCCTGCTGATCCTATTTGATCTCTTGGCTGCATTTGATACCGTTGATCATGAGTTGTTGGTGACTCAGCTGCTGGACCAGCCAGGGATTGGTGGGACCGTACTTTAATGGTTCCGCTCTTTCCTGTCTGGGAGAATCCAGTGTGTGGTGCTGGGGGAGTTTTCATCTTCCCCCCGGGGCCTCACCTGTGAAGTACCTCAGGGTTCCATCTTATCCGTGGAACCCTCCCCCCACACACACCACCACCTACTGGGTAGGGCCTGAGGTCAGTGGCAGCAGCAGTGACAGCAGAGCAGGTGGCAGGGCTAGATCAGGCCCCAACACGAACTGTGAGTGTTCGGCCCTGGGGTTCCCATCTCCCCCTTCCCCGGTTGGAGGAGTGGGAGGGGCCAGAACTCGGGGGGGACTTCCAGCCTGAGAAGGGCCAAAGGCATCTGGTGGTCCAGCTGCAGGGCAGTCTGTGTCCTCCTTCCCCCCCCCAACACTACCACCTACCGGGTAGGGGCTTGGGGCAGTGGCAGCAGCGGTGACAGTGGAGCAGGCGGCAGGGCTGGATCAGGCCCCAACATGAACTGTGAGTGCTTGGCCCCAGGTTTCCCATCTCCCCCTCCCCCGGTTGGAGGAGGGGAAGGGGCAAGCACTTGGGAGGGGACTTCTGGTCCAAGAAAGACGAAAGGAAGTTGGCGGCCCAGCTACACTGGCAGGTGCACACCACAGGCAGCACGCCTAAGGGCCGCACCCAAGGGCCCTTGGACATGGTCCTTGGCGGGGTCAGGGGTGGGGGGTGGGAAACTGTGTTCAAGAGGGAGGAGGTGTATTGGAAGCTATGAAGGATATTGTGTCAGTTAAAGGTGGGGAGATATGTGTTGGGGAGGAAGGGAGAAATGTTGAGGGGGTAGAGAAAGGGGGTTCAGAATGCCCCTCTGTGGCTGAGGGTGGCAAGGAATAGGGGGTGGGGCCTTCTCCCTCAGTGAGAGAGGGGTGGGAGACTCAGGAGGTGGGAGTGGACCCTCTGGTGGCAGAGGAGGATTGGGTGATGGGGAGGGGGGAGATTGGTGGGGGGGTGGACTATACCTCCTGGTGAGATGGGGAGGTCTAGCCCGGAGGAGAGGGGGAGCCCCAGGGGATAGAGGGGAGGGGAGGGAGAGATATGTTAGGATGGGAAGCAGGGGAGGGCTCTCCCTCGCACCCTGGGCGGGACATCCAAGGAGGGGCTGGAGGGGTAGCTGGGGGTGGGTGGGCATGGTTATTGAGGTTGTGACAGACCAGGGGAGGTATGTTCTCAGGATAAGGGATGGGAGAGTGGGGAGGTGGGATAGGTGTTTAGTGCCTTTCCCGCTTATCCCTCCCCCAGCAGATGAGTGGGTGGAGCTTGGTCAGGGGGCCCTCGGTCCGGTACTGGTGCTGTTGAATATGAGATCGGTGGCAAATAAGGCAACAATGGTCCAGGGGGTAATCTTGGACCATGCCGCTGATCTCGCATGCATCACAGAGACCTGGCTGGACCATGAATCAGGACCAATTCTGGCTGATCTTGTTCTGGTTGGGAACTCCATGCAACACCAGCCATGGTCAGAGGGATTGGGGGGGGGGGGCAGTGTAGCTCTGATTTTTAAAGAGGGGTGGTCTGCAAGGAGTTATCCAGTGCGATCCATGATAGGCATTGAAGGTCTCGATATTGTGTTTAATTTGACAGGGGACAGTTTGGGATTGCTGCTAGTATACCATGCACCCATGGATAAAGCAGCTTCTCTGCATGCTCTGGCAGAGGCCATGTCAGAGGTGGTGTTGCAGTCCCCAAAGACGATAGTCTTGAGGGACCTCAACCTTCACACCAAAGCAGTTCTTGGAGGAGCCAAGCATGAGTTCATGGCCACCATGGCAAACATGGGCCTGTCCCAGAGAGTCATCAGCCCAACACATCTTGGGTGACACACCTTGGACCTCATGTTTTGCACTGGCCTTGAGGAACGTGCTCCGTTAATGGGGGAGGTATCAGCAGTGCCCTTGTCGTGGATGGATCATTACCTTCTGCAGACCTCCCTTCTAGCACATGTCTGTCCTTGGAAGGGTGCAGAACCTATTAGGATGGTCCACCCCCAGAAGCTGTTGGACCCAATGTGGTTCCTAGGTGCTCTCGGGGAATTACCCTCTGACCTTGACGACCGTCTCATCGATGACCTCGTCAAGCTATGGAACATCTTGCTGATGGAGACCATTGATCAGATGGCTCCCAAGCATCCGTTGTCCAGGCGTAGGCTCCACAGACCTCCTTGGTTTTCCAAGGAACTGTGGGTGCTGAAGCAGGAGGGGCAGCGGTTGGAGCGATGGTGGCGTCGTTCTTGAGCTGAAGCCGACAGATTGCAGCATAGAGCTAGCTTCCGACCCTATGCTATGGCTATGTGGGTAATTCTTTGCTACCCTCATAGCATCTGAAAATCCCATCAGGTGGAGCTGTTCCAGGTTTTATGGGGGCTGGTCAGTCCAGCTTCCCTCAACCCTGGAGTTGAGTCATCATCTGCCCTCTGTGACCTTTTCACAGATTATTTTGCGGAGAAAATCACTTGTATTCACCAAGACCACGATGTCGCATTTAATACAGTGGAGTAGGTAGAGGTGATAGAAACCCCATCTTCTCTGATTTTGTGGGATCAGTTTCAGTCGATGACACCCAATGATGTGGTGGAGGTGTGGTTGCTGTTCAAGCCACCTCTTATGAATTAGATCCGTGCCTGTCCTGGCTGATTAAGACCTGTTGGGAGACAATGGGGCCATTGCTGGCTGGGGTGGTCAACGCCTTCCTGCGGGAGGGCAGAGTGCTGGCCTGCCCAACAGAGGTGGTGGTACGGCCTCTACTCAAGAAACCATCACTTGACGGTGACTCCCCCACCAGCTACCAGCCAGTCTCTAACCTCCCCCTTTTAGGGAAGGTTATTGAATGGGTAGTGGCTCAGCAGCTCCAAGGGCACCTTGACCGCATCGGTTATCTGGATCTCTTGCAGTCTGGCGTTCATTCAGGGCATGGCACTGAGACAGCATTAGTGGCTTTGGTCGATGATCTGTGCCATGAAAAAGATAAGGGTTGATCGACGTGCCTGCAAGACAGTGCAGGGGTGAGCGGGATCATTCTTGAAAGGTTCCACTCATTCCTGACCAGGAGAACTCAGCGGGTTGGGCTCGGTGACTATTTTTCATCTCACCGAGACCTCCCATGTGGCCAACCGCACCGAGATGCCTGAGACAGGAGGGGGCAGCATAAAAAAATTAATATAAATAAATTAAATAAATAAATAAATATATCCTATATACCGATACCCATTCTCTTCTGTCATGCACAGCAGTACTAGAGAAAAATCAGTGGATGAAACAGAAAGCAGTCATTGTAATATCGGGACTTTAGTAAAGCAGTTCAGAAAACCTTACCCACAAACTTAATTGGAATTTGTCTTACACAGGAAAAGCAACTGTCAGTAGCAATCACTTGCTTTTGCTGATGCCAGATTTGTAGGCAAATGCCAGAAACTGGAACCCTAACCAGAAATGGCAAGGAGTCAAATGCTGGCTTGTTATCTAGAACTAGGCATCCATCCACATATTCACTTCCTTTTCAGTGTCTGTGTTTTTAAGCATTTACCAGTGATCTTAGAAAAAGCAGAGCAGGGATGTTAGATGGCTTGTGGTAGCCTGCAAAAGGTGAAGGTTCAGTGGAGGCTGTCAGATGATACTACTTCAAATGCAAATATAGTATTCATTGGGAGTGACCTTGGATTATGTCTTCAAGGTCAAGGTCAAGAATTTACATTAAATTAGTGTTATTTGCTCTCAATGGGTGTTTTGGTAGAAGGTAGGTACTGAGGTACCTTTCCGCACTTTTTAAAAAACCAAACAAACAAAAGTAATTCAGTAATTCAGAAGTTTGGAAACACTTATCAAGGTGACATACATTTTGTATTGCATCCAGAAACAGGCCTTTCAGAACATGCCTGAGTATTGGCCTCAGCATATTAGCTCTTATAGGAGACTGATTTCAATCAAATAGCAATTCAAATAATTATTGCATTCAAAATGACAGGAAAGTAACAGATGCAGATTTTTATTATGCACCACAAGGTGTATGCATGTTAACCTTTAAGATCCACTGCACAGATTATTTTACATGGTAGCTAATATTTGTGTCTCTTCAGTAAAGTCTAATAGTGCCTAGTTTCCCTGAAAGAGGACCTGTACAATTCATTTAAAAGACAAGCCTGAGAACTAAAATTCAGAATTCTATCCAACTCCAAAAACAATGGACTCAAACTCAATATTGATTTGGGATTCATAAACCCCTACAAAATTACACTAAACTCTCCTGCTTTTTATTCTTCCTACTGTGTCCCCTTATTTTTAAAACATGTTTTGTAAACTACCTCTCTGTCTTTCTTACTTCCTAGTGGGAAGATCCCCTGTGCCGCCCGGCGGTGTTGCGCTCCCCTCCTCTTTCCTCCCTATCTCCTGTGTTCACCTGCCCTCTGTGCCCAGGAGGGATTTAGTGGAAGCTCGACCCCAACTGCAAGAGGGACCCCTGCCAGGTGCCACTGTGAGCTCTGTTTGACTTTGACTGGGGCTCGAAGCAGCTGTGAAAGGGGAGGAGTCTTGCTGCCGGAGGAGATAAGAACCCCTGTGCCGCCAGGTGGTGTTGTGCTCCCCTCCTCTTTCCTCCCTATCTCCTGTGTTCACCTGCCCTCTGCTGCCTGGGAGGGATTTAGTGGAAGCTCGACCCCAACTGCAAGAGGGACCCCTGCCAGGTGCCACCGCGAGCCCTGTTTGACTTTGATTGGGAATCAAAGCAGCTGTGAAAGGGGAGGAGTCTTGCTGCCGGAGGAGATAAGATCCCCTGCACCTCCCGGCAGCACCGGAGGTGCATGCTGGAGCAGCGCGCCTAAGGGCTGCACACGCATGGGTGCACCCTTGTGCGCGCGGCCTTAGGCGCAGGTCGGGCGTGGACTGGTGGTTCAAAATTGAGATTGTTGAAATATATTAGGCCGGGAGGGGAGGGGAGGGGAGGAGGGAAGAGGGGAATGGGGGGGAAAGGGGGGGAAAGAGACTAGAGTGGACAGTTGGGGTAGTCCACAAAAGTAACAGGCTTGCATATGGAACAGATCCTACAGACAGATACCGCTCGGCTATATGTCAGAAATTGAGTGGTAAAAGATAACTTACCTATGTAAAGAATAATAACTGAAAGTAACAAATGTATGTCAGTTCTATAGCAAACTTAAATAAAAATATATTAAAAAAAAAAAAAGTTTTAAAAAAATTGAAATTGTTGGAGGGTGGGTTAGTGCTATTTTTTGGTGTGGGTTCAATTTTTTCCCGATTTACTTTTACATTTTTCCCTCGAGCCCGTAATAATGCCCAGGAAAGCCAAGAAGGTGGGAGTGATGACTAGGGCTCGGGCTAGGCAACGTCAGCTTACGGATTGTTTTTCTACGATATCTACCTCTATTGGGTCTAGGCGGGGTGGTTACTTGCAATCTCCCCCGTGTTCCATTTTAGAGGGTTTCNCAAAAAAGATCTGAAATTTCAGATAGAATCAAATCAGCCATTTTTGGGTTGATTTGGTTCTATCCAAATCCAAAATTCCCATCCCTACTGAAAACCTTATTATTTCCTAACACCTCCTTAATGTTGGTTATTTTGCATTGATCAGAGACTATATGCATTTCCTTTTTTGTATTCAAAATGACAGAACCTTCTTTAATATATACACCTGTCTTGCAGTTGTTCAAATTTAACACTGACCATACAAGCCTGAGGAAGAGTCCTGTGTGGCCCAAAGGTTTGCATTCTCTCACCATTACAAGTTGGTCCAATCAAAGGGATCATCTGAACTACTTAGTCTTCATCTATTACTTTCCCTTGAAACAGAGTTTATAGGATAATCTTTCAGGATATTGGGTAGTACTCTCGGGGGGCATCCTGATTTTAATTTATTTTCAGGCAGCAGCAGCTGCATGAAACTTAAATGTATAGCCACTGTTCATTATAAACTGGGGACTGCTGAAGCCCCGATTTTGAGGAAACCGCTTGACCTACATTTCTGAAAATTTAACCATGACTGTAAGTTGTGAGGACCATCATATCCACAAAGTTTGAAAAAGATCCATTAGGAAAATAAAATTTTATAACTGCTTAAACGTTAATTGGTAGTGGTCAAAATGCACACCAACCTCACATAATTGAATCATCAATATCTCCTCCCCCTGAATGAGTTGAGCCCCCAAACTTCACAGGCTTCGAGAATGAGATCAATAACAAGTGCTTCTGAAAAATGATACTGATTGACACAGCCAAAACTGAGTTATTAGTGATTAAATATCAGTTCTGCAGGTTCGCGCTTGTGCACTTGAGCTCCTCTCTCCTGTCGGGGAGCCGGGGAAGTGGCTGCATCCGTCCCCCTCTGAGCTCTGTAATTAGCGAAGCACTGAGGAGTGGAACTCTGTAAACCCTGACTATTGCAGTCTCCCCCTGGCTTGTGCATTGTGCTGTAAGGCAAGCATACCTGCCCCCCCCTGCCCTCGCTCGCCTTGTCCCACCCCGGCAAAGCGGAGTCAGCACAGATTTCTGGGCCCACAGCCAGCACAGTCATGGTTTGCATGGCTGGGCAGCAGGCTGCAGCCAGCTTCTCCCCCAATAAGTTGCTCTGCCTCCCCTCCCTGGCTCCTGTCCCCATCCCTCACCTTCCTCTCCCTCCAAGTAGCTCCAGAAGCAGCAGCAGGACACAGGGAAACCGATGGGGCTTGGATATAAAACTCTTTGTTTATAAACAGCTCCTCCACACTTGCTGATAAGAAGGTTGTTGCCTTGTAAGGAAGATTCTTCAAGATGGCTCCCAACATTCTCACAAGTGGGTTCTGCATGTTCATCCTATTCAAATAATAGACTGCATGACAGTCTCGAGCTCCTCTAGTATAAAAAGCACTCTTCCCCCTCATAATGACAGTTCCTTTCAACCCTTTCTAGAAATATGCAAAAAAAA
>QEPC01008128.1:1318615-1343109 GCA_003113815.1 Sphenodon punctatus | reverse complement strand
CTGAGACGCTGGGGGTGGTTCCCTTTCCCGATGGGTACATTCCAGAGATGAGGTGCTCGCATGTGGGGTAGTCTGTGGCAGAGACCGTGTCTGCTCTGTCTGTGTGCATCCTGGCCACCTACATGGTCTGTCTGGCGGAGGGTGCCCTGCCTTGGCCGTGTCCTACTTTGGCTGCGTTCACGGGGCCCGTGGGTACCAGCGCTCTTGTGGGGTGGTCTATCACCGGCTGTTGGAGCGTGGTCACCTTCTGTGGCCCCCCCCGCTGATGACTTCTGCATGTCTGAGCCCACCGTGGCAGAGCTGGTGGCGCTATCAGGTGTGTGGTCCCTTTCCGATGTGCGGTTGGGGCTCTCCATGCAGGATCCGTTCGAGGGGTACTACCTGATCGCCCACCACATGCCCATACTGGGGTACTGCTGGGGCATGCTTCATTGGCTGCACTTCATTCACCTGGCGGGCCACCTGGCCCTGGCCCCCTCGTGGCCCCCTGAAGCTGGCTGTGAGTCCCCCTGTGCCTTCTGGACTCCTGTTGCTGGCCCTCCTGTGAGCTCCCGCCTCCACCCTGCTGCCGTGGCCCACTGATGGCTCCCTCCTTGATGTCCCACTCATACTACTGTGCTGCCTGCTTCCTGGGGTTCCGCTACCCCTGCTTGTGGCTCTCGGCCCCCCCAGGCCCCCCCCATCTGCCTCTGTAACCATTGTTCCCCTCCATGGCTGCTGTCTCCGGTGTCCGTGTCCAGTTCTCCGAAGCACCCCCCGGCTCCCCTGGGTGCTGCTGACCTTCCTCGTTTGCCTGTGATCCCTCGTGCGCCCCAGCCCCCCCATTGGGTACCTGTGTGACCTCGGGGCACTGGGTCCCCCGGACTGCACCTCCCGGCTACCTCCCGGTGTGTGTGTTTGTGCCTTTGGACTGGCGTGTGTTTGTGCTATGTGTTGCACTGTGCCCTCGTTGTCTCTCTGCCTGCTGTGTGTGGTACCTCGGTGGCTCCTCTCCCTCTTCCCCCACCCTTCCCGTTTCCCTTTTGGTGCTTTTGGTTTCCTTTGCCCTCAGCCAGCCATGTCTGTGTCCCACCCCTCCCCGGTGCCTTGCGGGTATTTTGACCACGACCAGGAATCGGCGTCACGTCTGTTGTGCTGCCCCAGGATGTGATCTGGCGGCCCGATTCCCTGCCTTGGTCCCGATCCAGTCACATCTGTTCGAGGCTCCCCTTGATCACAGGGGGTGGGTGTTTGGTTCACCACCGCTGGGCATCCACTGTGGTGAATCCGGACCGTGTAACGTCTGAAAACACCCTGCATCACTTTGCACTTGTCCACATTAAAGCTCATCTGCCATTTAGATGCCCATGCACCCAGTCTTGTAAGATCTTGCTGCAGCTCCTCACAGTCTGCTTGTGTTCTGACTACTCTGAATAACTTTATGTCATCTGCAAATTTGATCACCTCACTATTAACACCCTCTTCCAGATCATTAATGAATACATTGGAAAGAACAGGTCCCAGTACAGATCCTTGGGGCACACCACTTTTTACATTCCCCCATTGTGAAAACTGGCCATTTAGTCCCACTCTTTGCTTCCTATCCTTTAACCAGTTACCAATCCATAACAAAACACTACCTCCTATCCCAGGGCTTTTTAATTTTCTCAAGAGTCGTTTATGTGGAACCTTATCAAAAACTTTCTGGAAATCCAGGTGCACTATATCTGCTAGGTCGCCCCTGTCCACATGCTTGTTTACACCCTCAAAGAATTCCAAGAGATTAGTGAGGCATGACTTCCCTTTGCTAAATCCATNCTGTCCACATGCTTGTTTACACCCTCAAAGAATTCCAAGAGATTAGTGAGGCATGACTTCCCTTTGCTAAATCCATGCTGACTCTTTGCCATTAAGCCATGTTTATCAATATGCCCAGTGATTCTGTTCTTAATGATAGTTTCCACCAGTTTAGTTTAGTTTATTAACGGCTCTAGCTTTCACCATGGCCACCTGACAAGATAGTTTCCACACTTTTGCCTGACAAAGATGTCAAGCTTACCGGTTTGTAGTTTCCAGGATCACCTCTGGAACCCTTTTTAAATATTGGGGTTACATTTGCTACCCTCCAGTCCTCAGGTACAGTGCCAGATGCCAAGGTGAGGAGTTCCTTCAGAACTCTGGGGTGAATACCATCTGGCCCTGGTGATTTGTTCATATTAAACTTGTCAATTTGCTCTAGAACCTCCTCCAGGGTCGCGCTGATTTGTGACAGTTCATCCAATTCATCACCTACAAAGTAGGGTTCTGGCATGGGTATCTCCTCAACATCCTCCACATTGAGTGGGTATTTCATGTCAGTGCCAGTCAGTGGCTGTGGACCACCTCCCCCACCCATTGCCTTGAACATTTAAAAGACAATCCACCTTATAGGGTAATTTTGCTTCAGAAATCTTCAGAAAGAAGTATGGACATTGGGTCCATACCTGTCTATTGGAGATTTCTGAGGCAAAAATACCCATAAGGTGGATTGAATGCAAGCTGGATCTTGGTATGTGATTTCAAGGGCAGTATCGACAGTTCAAGGCAGTACACTGCATTTGTGCAGAGTAAATAATACTAGCTTATCTACACCGTAGAGGTGGGAGGAGGGTATGCATATGTAGGAAACCTGTCAAATTTGGGTTCTGTGATAGTCAGTGAAAGAGATTTGATGGGGTTCTCCCTGTGGTTGTCCTAATCCTCTTAAGCTGATACAGTTCATGTAGGGCTAAGTTTGACATTCTGGCCTGGGACGTTGAAAACTGTACTTTGGGGTTTTAAGATGTAGGACAAATAATGTGCAGGGTGGGCTGTGATTGGCCATAGCTACCTACTGCTGCAAAGAATGCATTTCCTCCATTATCTATCTATCTATCTATCTATCTATCTATCTATCTATCTATCTTGTTACTAGTCGATGTTTTCAGTTTACTTAAACCTCTGGCTGGTGTCCTTTTAGAATTTCATTAGAGCGTAAGTCAGGAGTGGGCATATTTTCCCTCACAGGGGCCATTTTGAAAATTGGCACAGCCTCTGGTGGCCACATAGAAGTTGAGGACAGGAGTGCGTAAAGAATGAACTCAGAAAGAGGAAGGTCCAGATCATAGATTTTTGCCCCTATCCTCATGTGCCCTCATCTCCATCCCTTATCCTGAGTGCAGTTTTTCAGTGCTTGGGGGGGAGGAACTAGACGCAGGGACCAAACTGAGAACTGCAAAGGGGCCACATTAAAATTAGTAATGGGTCACTTTGGCCCTCAGGTATGATGTAAGATGTATCTGTTCTGGGCAGTCCCCTGGGCAGTGTGTGTGTGTGTGTGTGTGTGTTTATGGAAAGAGTCAATTGGTGCTAAATTCATCACTGCTTCTGATTTCAGTGGGGTTGCACCAGCAATTAATTTGGTCCATTGTCTTTGATATGCTCTGAGCCAATCAATCTTTCAAAGGTCTCAAGCTGTGAAAACCTGATCTAATGATTAAAATGCTCCCCAGGCATCATCTTCAAAAGGTTAGTCTTTAACAAAGATAAAGTGTAATTTTAGCATTCGCCATCTATATCATTTGATGGTGAATGATCAAGAACAATGATATCAAATCTATATCTGCCTATCAACTGTTTTTAAAAATAAGCTACTGGGTGCATCATCAGGGGAATTGCCAGTGGATCTAAATTGTATTTCTATTGTAAAAGTTAATGCAAAGTATGACATTGTCCGCTTTGTTGATTACATCGGAGGACCTGTACCAAATGCCTTATGCATTATTTTCAGGAAGCTGCAATGATGTTAAAGATTTGAAATTCTGCAAAGTGTATACTTTGTATCCCAAGGCACATGTAGTATTCATTAAAGGGCCTCATTTTCAGAGATGTGACTTTACTCTGGCAACTAATCCAGTTCATGTCAATAAAAATACTCTTGTGAATAAAGTACAGAGCCAACACTTACATCCTATTTTACAAACAATCATAGAACTATATTTACTTGGCTTTTTATTAACAAAAAAATTAGCAAGGTCTCTGCACTTTTAAAGCGTTCTACAAATATTATTTAACTTTTAAAAGATCCCTGAAGAAAAATAACCCCATATGTAAAAGTGGAAATTCAAGGATGCATCCTCCATCCATTAAGGTCATTCAATAGCCTAGCTCCTATTGGCTTTAATAAAAAGAGGCTTGTACCCTGAGAGAGAGAGGTAAGTCACTGATAGAACAGAGATAAGAACTTGGAACCTCTTCAATGCTGTACTCATTTCTACAGACCATGCTAACCTCTGGTCATATATACAAATGTAGCATCTTAATAGATCTCTGGATAAACATTAAAGAACTTATATGTGTCCAAGATGGTATCCATACACACCTCATGTGAATATAGAAGGATTTAAATTTATATGTAAAAAATTATTATCAATTTCATATATTCTAATGGTGTTTCTGTAGGATCCAAAAGAGGTATTGCAGTTCTCTATCGTTATATATCTTTAGAAAGTCTGTATTTGGGATGAGACAAGGATGTACAGTGGGAATACAGGTAGAAGACGGGTGAAGATATTTCTTTTCTTGCTTTTAGGCAAATTAGTAGATGATGTGTCCTTTTCACAAACAACTGTCGACAAAATAGGGGTTTGGAGAGAGGAAGGTTCATTTCCAAAACAATGACTCTTCCCGGGAAGAATTACTATCTGAAATGCTACCGTTTATTTCTTAAACACAAGACAATTAGCAGGCAGTTTTGTCTTTTGTCTTGCAACCATCATGCTTTGCTGGTTGCACTATAGAATTATGACGTAGTCTGAAAACATACTACCAACAGCAACAGTTCCTTGGATAATTATAACTGGAGATAAGTTGTATAATTGGCTCCATTTGAAGAGCCCACAGTGCTCATCCTTGTATGATGCAATAAATGAGAAAAGTAACCTGATATTCAGATCCATGTTTCTCAGTGACCGATTTCAAGGCCTTTTGGATTTATTTCAATAAGCACGGATGGGCCATCTCTACAAATTACGATGGCAAGGGGCATGGCTGGCAGCGCTATCAGAGAGGCAGTACAGGCAGCTGCTTAAGGTGGCAAATTGAAGGGGGCGGCAAAATCAGCAGCTACCTCTGCTGCCAGTAATCTCCATAATGGGATGTATGGGGAGAGACGGAAAGAGAAATCCTTGCACTGTTATTGCAAGAGACTACCCATCTTTTAATCGGATTAATCCATCTCTCTTAAGAAACTTCCATTGTTGTACAGTGTCCATTTCTGAAGCTGAAAACCACTCTCTGGGTGATTTCTTCATCCACTCATGTTCTTCCCCATAGTAATCTACTTTAGCATTAACCAAAGCAAAAAGGGTGGAGAGGGTAACAAAAGGAATTCATCAACTTGTAGATTTTTCCTTCAGGAATACTTCTATGCAGAGCCAGGCAGCTGTTAAAAGCATCTGACCTGCCGTAGTAACACAGACACCAGAAGGCAGTGTCTAAAAGTTGTCTGGGCTGGCTGATCAATTTGGGATCTAATATGTGTCAAAGACAAAAGTGTCTCAGTTAAAGGAGGGACCACTTTCTTGCTCATGGGAATTTTCTGGGGGAATGATAGCAAGACTGTTAATGTTCAGAAAGATCTGTCTATTTATACTCACTGCTTTTGCTTGCTCAGGGAAACCTTAGAAGGACACAAGAGAGGTGAGAAACACTTTTATGGTGTTTAGAAATGGAAACCTTCCTTACATACAGGCCCATAGTTAAGGGGATGGCTACTGCCCCTCCTATAAATTCCCTCCTCTCCCCAATTGAAATATTTGAATCGTTAAATATTTGTTCCATTGATAAATTACATACATATCTTATTTTTTCTTACTTAAGAAAAATGAAGTTTTTGTTTAACAGAAAAACATTTTTTTAACCAAGTCCATGAACTTTTTCAGGCAAGTCCCCTGTCATACAATCTACCCACCCTCATCTCCCATGAAAAAGGTCTGTCTCTGGGGGTAAAACAAACATGACGGGGGACCGGTTTGGCCCGCTGTGGCCCACGTGGGTACAGACCCCGACTGCACATGTGTGCAGGCAAGCGCTGCCAGATGTTGATCCGGGGTATCGTGTTGTAATGGCCTGGGTTAGGGATCTGCCTGATTGGGCCACAGCAGGGCTGCACATTTATTCTGGGTTGGTCTGCCTGCCTGGGCTGGGTCCGCCATGACAAGCAGCCATGGCAGGAGGTGGGGTGCTGGGTGCAGCATGGGGTGGGGCCAGATGGCTGCACGTTCCCCATTCTCCCTGCCTCTGGGCTGTGTGGCCATTGGCCCAGGCTATGGTGCGGCCCCTGTGGTCAGTCGGGGATGCCGGACTCGAATTCCCCCTGGTTTCCTGAGTGGCAATGATGGGGGAGGCATTCTTGGTGGCCGCTCCTAGGCTGTAGAATTCCCTCCTGATGGAGACCCATCTAGCTCCAGACCTCCCCTCTTTCTGGAGACAGTGTAAGACCTGGCTGTTTTGCCAGGCCTTTGGGGAGGGAGATGGAGAGGGTGGAAGGGTTCAGGGGTGGGTGGGTGGGAGATTTGGTTCTGCTCTTCTAATGAGTTTTTATAAATTTTATGCAGCTGAATTTAATTATTGAACTGTTTTATATTGTTGAATTTTGGTTGTGAGCTGCACTGAGCTGCCGTGTGGGCAGGATGGAGTGGGAAAAAAGTATTCCAAAATAAATAAATGTTTGTTTTGCTCCCTGGTCCGATATGCCCCATCTCCACTGAAAACAGTTACAAAAGTGGCCATGCACAGTGCTTTATTTGCAATAAAATGAATGGTTGGGGACCAAGCCTTCCCAGAAGCCATGCCCCCTATCCCAGACGGAATACCCAGAGCTTGTCAGAGCAGGGAACCTGAACCCCAGTCTCCATCTAGAAATGCAACCACTTGACCACCCTCCCTCTAGATAAAATAGGAGTTCTTACGATTTAATCTATACAATGACTAATACAGGGAGTGGAGCAGGAGAGTCATTAATGAAAGTCAAATAATCCATTCAAAAGTTTTCTGGTTTTCTTTTCCAGTCCTGACATGGTCAATATAAGCCTTTTCCTGGTCTTTCACATTTAGAGGTGCATACTTCTATTGGGAACATTTCCCAGGGCTTTGCTGCTGCCCTAAATGTAGTTGTTGGGGCTGGCAAGGGCTCCCCCATACTGCAAATTAAGCCCTTGTCACAATATAACCAACAGGGTCTCCCCCATTCTCTCTTTTATAAAGAAAATTATTATAAAACAGGAAATAATGTTAACTATAGAGTTGTGACAAAATGTCAGGAAAGCAAGAGTTGTGGAGTTAGCTGGCCCTAAGGCCACATTCACTCTTGGCAGCAGTGCTGTGAGGAAAATGCAGAGAACCAAAGATACAGCGAGGGGAGGAGGGTGATGCTGGAAGTATTGCCTGTGTGATTGTACTCGCAGATGATAGGGCTCAAAATCCAGCCCTGTTATCTGCAATTAAAACCACCATGGAACCCTATTCACACCGGCGGTGCTTCCGGCATTCCTTTCCTCCTCTTACCACATCTTTGGCTCATGGCAGTTTCCCTGCCATGCCGCCGTCAGGTGTGAATGTGGCCTAAGCTGCAGCACTGTGCCAATGTAAGAAACTAAGGGTGTTTTCAGACAAGACACTACCCACCCACCTCCCACCCACTATACATGTTGCAGGGGACCCATAGGGCAACACTGCTGCCCTGCAACATGTATAGTGGGTGGAGAGTGTCTTGTCTGAAAACACTCTAAGACATGCCATACTGGGACAGACCAATAGTCTATCCAGCTCATATCCTGTCTCCAATAGTGGGTGTTTTCAAACAAGCACCTCCCCACCCAGTACCCACTGTGCTTGTGTGAAAACCCCATTGGTAACCAATGGTTAACCAGTGAATACTGGGTGAGCAATGTGCTTGTCTGAAAACACCCAGTGGCCAAATTTAGTCGTGCCAGAGAAATGTACAATAGGTCATAATGGAATGATCCAATTCCTGCTATTCACTGCCAGCCTGTGGCAGTTGGAGGTCTCATCTGCAGACCAAGTTGGCTAATAGCCATTTATGGACCTACCCTCCAAAAATGTATCCAAAGGTTTTGAAGATGTGCTTGCATACAGGGAAAAGGGAAGGCTAAGGGGAAGCATCCATCTTACATTTGGATGCCTTTGGTTGTGCTGTCTCATAGGGTAAAAAAGACAGGCGGGTGGTGCGACAGCTCTCTGGCTAGGTCTGGGATGGGAAACTGACGTAGCCCAGGTCAGGGAAGGGCGCCGAACAATGTGCCACACAGCCTGGGTAGGACAGAGAGTGAAACAAATGTGTGATTGGCCAGCCCCTGCCCTGCTCCCAGCACCCACCCCCACCATGACGGACAGTCATGGCGACCACACGTGCTAGCCCACGTTGGCTTGCAAGGACAGCCCTTAACCCAGGCACCTACCCACCCCGGGGCAGTCCTGAGCTAACATCTGACGGAGCGTAAGCAGATGTGTTGGTGAATCCTGAGATCACAGCGGGCTAGAGCGGGCCACCATCACATCTGTTTTGATCTCAGATAACTTTTTATAGTAATTGAGGGCTTGATATTGCAGTGTTTGAAGTAAATTGGAAAAACCTGCTTCCCTGGGAACAGAAGTGAGCCTGAATCTGTTTGTGTCAGGGTGCTTTTTGAATTAGGCTATTTCTGCTCCAGGTTTGGAATAAAACAAGGATGCCAGGCTCAGCTGGTGGAACACTAAGGCTGTTTTTAAACAAGGCGCAACCACAAAGCTCCACCCATCCCACATGCGTCCAAACACCCATCTGAAGGCAGCATGAGGGAGGGGGGAGGGTGTACGCTTTCGTGACTCATGCACCCCCCACCCACCCACCCATGGCTACTCATGGAGCATCGTAGAAGTATCCAGACTGCTCCGTGCGGGCCTGGGGAAGGCTAACGTGTGGGCAGGGGCGCACGAGCATCTGTGGCCCATTTTAATCCCTCCCCATGTGGGTGGGAAGTTCGTGGCCATCCCACTCAGCACACATGGACCTGCTCCCCAGCCGTGATCATTTTAAAAAATGGGCTAAAACAGTTACCATAGCAACTTCTTTTATCTCATGCTCCATAAAGGCACAGATGTCACACATGCGAGGCCACCTTTCTGATCATCCCCCTTTTAAGGAGAATCCATGATGTAATAGTTGTACAGTTCTATAAATTTGATCCTGCGTGTAAATCCAACTGCTCTCAGATGAAAAGAGCAACTTTTATGATTTGCATCCCAGCCGTGGGAGATGTAGAAAGCACTCTCATTAAGGCTGAATAACTGACTGCTTTAAGATCCTTCTTTTATAAAGACATTCTTCACAAAAACCATTCTTTTCATTGCTGAACATGTGCCCAGGCTCTGTGGAAACCTCTTTGGGTCACTAAATATAGGCTGCGTTGCTCTGTCTTTTGAGGGCCGGTTGCAATTGCGGCGTGGATAGCATGCCTTTAAAATATTGATTTAGTTCAATGCAATTATTTTCCCAGATTAGCTCTTTTCCAGAATTGGTTTTGGTTGTGTTCCCTGCAAGGAGTATTATTTGCTTTATATAATTGTAGATCTTTAGTTGCTTTGGCAACATAATGCAGTTTTAAATTTAGAAACTAATTTGTTTTCTATTGCTTTGCTCTTTACTGTTAGAAAGAAAAGCTGTTTGCTGTTAAATAAATGAGAAAGAGAATGTAGACTATGATGGGCACAATGACCAAAATGGGCTGCTGTTCTATTGGTAGTGAAGGAAGAAGCATTGGAAGGACAGGAAGTGAAGATCCTGAACAGAGACAGCTTTGCCACCCTACCATATGGCTGGGGTGCAGTTAAAAAAAATTGTGAGGTGAGGGCTGGTGGAATAACCATGCCCCCTGGAAGCCCCACCTCTTTTCTGGCCCCACTGACTGTTTTAAGGAGGCTGCGGAGGCCCTTAGATTCTCTGGTGTTGCAGTCCTGCATCCACCTGTTCCCAACCCCACCTGGGTCAGGATTAGATTGACCCAGCGGTTTCCCCAGCCCAGGGTCTGCCCCCCACACCATAGAGTTGTGGGCTAGAGTGACTGCAACATTATAGTGTTGCCCAGGGCAACAGACAGCTAGAAGCAGAGCAGCAACATGGGTCCGTGCATCAAATGGACCGCTGCTCCACTTTGGGCTGGTGCCCCAGATTTGGCCAGCCCACTTCACTTGTGGTGCTCTGGAATGTTCTGGAGCACTGGGGCTGGCTGTGCCTGCTCCACCTGCACATCTGATGGGGCGCCTTTAGATGGACGGGCCATCCAGGGTTAAGCGGACTGGCCTAACCAGCATCGGGGCCCGTCCATCTAAAAGCATCCATTAATACCAAATCTTTCTTGTTCTTGTAGAGGACGAGAAGGCATGAAAACAACTCTTTCCCCATCCCAGACCAATAAGTCTTATGCATGCATGGACCAATCAGCCTTATGCATACATGGATGTCTGGCAGCAATCACCCCTTATTTTCTCCACCTCTACCCTTGCAGCCTTTGTGAACCTGTGGGGTCTGGCGGAGGGCGGCCTCCAAACCCCAGTTGGGGGACAGGAAAAGGAGGATGGGCGACGGGGCCGGGCTAGAGCCCAGTTCTGGGAAGGGAGTCGTGGGCCTGAAAAAGGTTCCCTCAGGGTCTTATGCGGCAGTTCAGGAGGCTCTAAGTCACTCCCTGCCAAGCTCATCACAGGGAGTCAGGCCACACAGCTTCCCGGCCAGGGAAAACCCCTCGTTCGCGGGCACCACGCACACGGTTCCCAGGGCCCAAGAAGTGCGTTGGGGGGTGATGTCACCGGGGTGGGGGCTCCCCCCCAGGGGGCAACCTCAGGGTAGGGTTCGAGGACTCCTGGCACGCTAGCAATCTCTGGACACCCAGTGCAAGGGAAGGAATGAAGGGCACAACACTCTCGCGTCCGTACGGGGCTACTTACTTTCACATGCCGCTGTCCCACTCTCTCTCTCACTCGTTTGCCACACTCTGCCACACCGAAGACACTCGCACTCTGAATCCAGGCTCCACGCTCCACACTCTTCGCACAGGGCCGGTATCACAAAGCAGGGCTCTGATCACCAGCAAAGGTAGGCCCGGCGTCTTCCCCCCTATATAGGTGGGGCCGGGGCGTGTTGCTGTAGGCGTGCCGAGCGTCGCAATGGCGCCTGCGGGGGCGGTTCCTGCGTGCGGCCATTTGCAGGGGGCGTGGCTCTGCACGTCGCATTCCATGCCGGGGAGCTTGGTGCGTTCTGCGCCATGGGCGTTGCTGGGGGCGTGGCTCCGGATGCGTCACCTGGTGCAGGGCCTGGGGGCGGTGCGCTTTTGACGGAGCCTGCGGGGACGGCGGGATGACGTGCGCTGCTCCCCGTGCCCCGTGGTCGTCGGGCTCCCCATCTCCTCAGGCCCCAGGGCCTGACAGAACCAGATGCTGAGGTGGAAGGTGTGGGCTGGTCAGACATCTGAGAACGCCTGATGCTGGAATGAAGGAAGGCTGCAGTGCTGCTGCATCCACTCCTACCCCAGCAGCCAACTCTCAAAAGACTGCAAGGACCAAGGGAAAGTGCAGTCATTAATGCCTATTTGTTAAACAAACAAACCCAAATTGCTGGGGTGCTGGAAGCTACACCTCTTGCCTCCGAGCTTGTCAGAGTAGGGAACTGAACCTTAGTCTCCAGCTAGAAACCCAGCCACTGGATCATCCCACCTCTCTACAGCATAATATAAAATAGGAGTTCCTGTGATTTAATCTCTAGACTGACCAGCACAAGGGGGACAGGAACGTCATTAATGAAATCCAAATAAATCATCTAGGTTTTTTTTTTTTTGTTTTTTTTCCTTTTCAACCCTGAAATGGTCAACTTTGGTCTATTCCTGACCTTTCACATTTAGGGGCAAAAGTTTCTTCTGAGAACATTTCCTGGTGCTCTACTCCCTTGAATTTAAATCCTGGGCTGAGCCCTGGCAAGCCCCATCACAATTAATACCTAGGTGCAGCATGGTCAAGTACCTACCCAACAGCCCTTTCTTCCTTCTCACCATACTTGCTGAACTGGTTGCTGGGGATGGAGAGCAAGGCTGGCTGGGTGACTGCTTGCCTCCACTCTTGGAGAGTGGGTAACCATTTCCCTGAGCCCTCCCAGTTGTACCCATGCCATTAATATTATCAATCGTATTTTGCAACCTGGGTTACAGATAGTTACATGCAACAGAGTGTAATAATTACTATAAACAGTACATCCATACCCACTCATGTACAGCTGAGGCTAACAGAAGAAACACAGGTCTCCACTAACTGGACCCCTATCCTTTTTGGGTCGTCTCTTCTTTGTGGGTCAGCCACTAAAGAGTAGTATTGCTTATTTATTTCTGTATTTAGAAGTTCTTTGTGTGCAAGACCTACTCTTTTTAAAAATGGGAGTAGGGAACCTTTCCCTTCCCACTTAGGCCACTTTCAGACATGCCCCCCCCCCCCCGCACATATTTAGGCTGGGCGGGAAGGCAGGAATGCGTGGCCTGAATATGTGTGGGGATCGGCCGGTCTGAAAGGTCCCCCCCACGCGGCTTTGCCGAGCTCAATTTCCTGCTTTGCATCCTGAGCAGCTTTGCCTTTCAGACTGGCTGATCCCCGCGCATATTCGGGCTGCGCATTCCACCCCGCAGTCCAAATATGCATGGGGTGGGGAGGGGCATGTCTGAAAGTGGTCTTAGTACAAGATCTGAGGACTGTATAGGAATTGGAGGTGCTAAATGGGGGCGCTTTTTCAGGAAAAGGATGCCTCAGATAATGGACCTGTTCTGTATATTTGGGTGTTTTCAAATGAGCAAGGTGATGGTGGGTGGTGGTGGTCCATGGTTGCTGAGGGGTACTGCCACAAAGCACCCACGCAGGTGGAGTGCGTGGCGAGCGTTTCAAACAGGCGGCTCCCAGCGTGGCTACTTCAGCCACAGAGGCAGCTGCCACACACTCCCCCTCCCCCCATGGATGATAGGGGAGGGGGAAGTGCACCAGGCTGCCCTTTGTAAATAATATATCCCAGGTGCAAGCTCTGGGGAACCCGGGCTCCCCGGTACTCCCTGTCAGTTCCTGTGACTCGCAAAGGCCACTTCCCCTCCTTACAGCGCCTATGAACAATGGACCTGTTTGCCAGTGTGCCTGGCTGTCACCGTTCATCTCCCAAATGAACTCTTCCTTCATGCTCATCTATTCCATCTGCAATTGCAACTGAGATGGGGGTTGGAATGAGGGACCTGTTTGGGTTTTTTCATGCATATAAAGTGTGAGGTTCGCACCGAAGATTTCCCCAGTTACGCATTTATAGGGTCTCTCTCTTGCCTGGTGGATTCTGCGGCGTGTATACTGATTACCGTGATCACCCCGTGGCATTTACCAGTGCGGAGACATCACCTGTGTAGAGTCTCTGATGTACATTGAGTGCCCCCAACTTCTGAAGCTTTCTTCATACTCCTGGCACGTACAGGGTTTTTCTCCTGTATGGATTCTTATTTTTAAAGTAGCACATTTTAAAAGTGAAAAAAAACCACACGTACATGTCCCCTTATTTAAAACAGTCTTGAAGCCGTGACCTGCCAATTTTCTTTTCTAGCATCTGATCCACAGGAGCAACTGCTTTTTCTCCCCTTTTTGATTTGCTCACAGAGCATAACATTTTGCTCACTCTTGCATGTCAACACCGTTGCGTAGTTTTTAGGTCTGTTTTTTTGAGCAGGTTTTTTATTTATGTTCGTTGTGTAAATGTGAAATTTTAATGGTGGTCCTACCTTTCCAGTTCACCACCCACCACTGGTTTGTGCAGGGTGGGGTTTTGGGTGCATGGCCAGGAGGGCCTGACTAAGAGTTGGTGCTAACAACAGGACTCAATAGTCAACATGGTGTCCAGATAAACTATTTGTGAATTTGCGATGATTATGCTGACACAGTGAGTGTGCAAATGTATCCACTTTCTACATATATTTAAATTTCAAAAGTCAACCTTAGTTTCTTATAAGTCCTTTCAAACCATATGAAGCCAGGATGTATTTGATTTGTGCCAGTAAGAAGGTTCTATTCTAAATGCATAACAACAGAGAGGAGGAGAAGGAAGAAGAACTTCATGCTAACAGGGATGGATTGTTTAGCTGGGAGCTGCTAGGATTCAGCAGTTTTAGGTTACTGTGTTTTAACAGATATATATGCCCAGACATTTTTTTAAAAGAGAGAAAAAAGTCTCTGGACTGACTACTTCTAAGTATGACAGTTGCCAAGCAGGTGTGGTGGACAGGGATGGATGATGGAATGAAAAGAAAGAAAAAAACCAAACAAAATACTTGTTTTCTTATGGGACTATTTCAATTTATAGCAAAATCATTTCTAAGGAAAGGGAGAATTTCCTTTTATCTTGACATTTTGCTTCCTGTAGGTTTTATCAGAGATTTAAATCCCAGTCTGTTGCTCTAGCTTTGTAGCCTTGGATTAAAACACCATGTTCGCTTGGAGACAAAGGTGGTATTTTATATTCCGTAATGTGGTGGTTTGGTACTTTTTCTGGATTACATATAAATCAAGCAGGTTTCTTTGCAGTAACTATATATACAGTGAAATATTGATTTAACTGTTACAAAGGTAGGCTTTGCAGATTATTTAAAAAAAAAAAAAATGAAAGCTCAGGGATGCTGAAATGATTTAGTAAAGCAGACCAAGGATATGGCCAGATAGCTCAATTTTCTTCCTCTTCCAAAGATACATGTTTGCCCCTGGCCTGCATATCCTAGGAATATCTTTATAGCTGGAGAGTGGCAAGAAAGATTGTTAAAAGTTAAATGGCAGAGCCTGGCCATAAGTGCTCTAAAGTCAAAATGAGGTGGCCCAGAGTTTGGATATATGGATGAAGCTTGTTAAATTTAGAGATGGAGACAAAGTAGTTCAGATGGTGTCTTTTATTGGACCAATTTCTGTTGACACCACAAACGTTTAAGCCACACAGAGCCCTTCCTCAGGCATGTAACAAGTCAGAACTGTAGACTGAGCAAATTTATTTATTTATTTATTTATTTATACATACAATTTATATGCCTCCCCCTCCTGTCTCAGGCATCTCAGGGTGGCTCACAATATATTAAAACATTCCAGACATTAAAACATTAAAATAAACCATAATAATATCAATTAAAACAATATAAACCCCCACCCCATCTCCCTCAGGAAAGGCCTGGCAGAACAGCCAGGTCTTACATTGTCTGAGGAAAGAGGGGAGGTCGGCAGCCAAGCGGATTGCCAGCGGGAGGGAGTTACACAGCCAGGGCGCAGCCACAGAGAACGCCCTCCTCATAGTAGACACCCAGGAACCCCGGGGAAACCCGAGGAGGGTGCCCCCAGCCAACCACAAGGGCCGCTCCAGGACTCGGAGGATGAGACGGTCCCGCAGATAGGCAGGGCCCAAGCCATTTAGGGCTTTAAAGGTCAGCACCAACACCTTGAATTGAGCCCAGAAACCTACCGGCAACCAGTGCAGAGAACAAAGCACCAGTGTTATATGCTCGCATCGACTCATCCCTGTTAAGAGACGGGCCGCCGCATTCTACACCAGCTGCAGTTTCCGAACCAATACCAAGGGTAGCCCCACATAGAGCACGTTGCAGTAATCCAGTCTTGAGGTAATAAAAGCATGGATGACCGTGGCCAGATCAGAGTCTGAGATATACGGCCTAAGCCGTTGCACCAGATGTAACTGGCTAAATGCTCCTTTCGCCACAGCCATTACCTGAGCATCCAGGCGGAGCTGTGGGTCCAGGAGCACCCCCAGACTCTGGACCTGAGAAACCGGGGGGGGCAGACCCTATCAATGATGGGGGCCACCACCACCCCGGCCTTCCCCACAACCATCACCTCCATCTTGTCAGGATTTAGTCTCAGGCGGCTCATCCTCATCCAATCCCCTAAAGTGGACAAACACAGGGTAAGCACCGAGACTGCAGTGCAGGGCCTGAGTTGGAGGAAAATGAAAGATATAGCTGGGTGTCATCAGCATATTGATGGCAATTCACTCCATACTCCCTAACAACCTCTCCCAAAGGCTGCATGTACATGCTGAACAGGAGAGGGGATAGGATGGAGTCCTGCAGTACTCTGCATGTGAGGCCCCAGGGGGAAGATAAAAAGTCCCCCAGCATCACATGTTGGGTTCTCCCGGCCAGGAATGAGCTGAACCATTCAAGAACAGTCCTGCCAATCGCTGCCCGGTCCTGCAACCGAGTTACCAACAACTCATGATCAATGGTATCAAAGGCAGTTGAGAGATCTAACAAGATCAACATGGTCGAATGACCCCGGTCTAACTCATGGGAGAGGTCTTCGGCTAAGGCCACAAGTGCAGTCTCCATGCCATAACCTGGACGAAAGCCTGACTGTGAGGGATCGAGTAAATTAATCCGGTCCAAATGCCCCTGAAGCTGCTGATCCACCACCTGTTCAATAACCTTCCCTAAAAAGGGAGTTAGAGACTGGCCGATAACTGGCAAGGACATTGACGTCCAAAGATGGCTTCTTGAGCAGGGGCCGTACCACCGTCTCCTTGAGACAGCCTGGCACCCTGCCGTCCCCAAGGCAGGGGTTGATTATCCCTGCCAGCAATGGACCCAATGTCTCCCGGCTAGCCTTAACCAGCCAGGATGGGCATGGATCTAATTCAGCATTGGTGGCTCGAACAGTCCCAAGAGCATCCCCCGCATCTGAGTGCGACACTGTCTGAAACTCATCCCACAAATGCGGTTACATGCCTGAAGAGAAGCCCTGCGAGGCTCAAAAGTGTCACGTACACTCACCAACAGTAGTTGGTATAATACAATATCCTCTTGATGGCTGTGTCGCCACCTATTATATTTGGGACCAACACAACAACCATCCCTTCTCTCTAGATGTTAAATTAAGATAGATTGGAGTGGCAGAATATGAAAAAGTAGTCCACCATCAACTATACAACATGCTCTCCTTAACGTGCGCCCCATGTTAAAGGATACAAATCCCCCACACCCCCCAGTGAACTTCTCTCATGGAACAGAAAGTGAAAGAATTTTACCAACAAGAAAACCACAATGGGAGATGTGCCAGCATCAACACAAAAGACCCCTCTTCCCTGTATCATTACCACCCTTCTGAAAGCTTGTTTTCCTCATCCTCATGTATTAGACTTAGTCACAGCTGAAGACTAAGGAGGAGTTTTGATAGCTTGGGCTCTAATCTTCAAAGAATAGGAGAACTGTATCTCGCAGTGTATGTATCCATGTGTGGGGCCACATAATGCACACCAACACACTAATTATATGGGGTGCAAGTTAAGGTGATCATGTTGTGTGCTTGATGGTGGACTATTTTGTTTGTTGTTCCCCTGGTGGTAGTTCTCTGGGCTATTCAATGGCTGCTTTTACATGATGCCCCCACCCCCACTGGGTATGCGGGTGGGTGTGCAGTGCGGGGGGAGCATCCATGTAAACACCATGGTGGTGGGTTGGGTGTTGGGTGTGCATCCAGCACGGGCAGTGGGTGGGAGTGTGTGCATGATCCTGCGCAACACCCACCTCCACCCATCACCCACCCATGGAGCAATTAACTCCAATGACCGATGCTCCGTGGGTGGAGATGGGTGTGCACCCATGGGTTGGTGGGTTTTTTTCTTCTTTTACATGGGGTGCAAGTTAAGATGAGAGCCTTAATTGTGTATTTCCTTCCTTTTTGGTGCTTAGTTGTTTCTCTGTATCTGGAGGTTTTTTTGGTTTGTGATTTAGTGTGTGCCTGAAGTAATTTTTTTTTTAGGTGGAAGTTTTTTGGTTAGTTAATGGGAGCCTTAGTAAGTGGAAGGCTTAATCTTCCATTTCCTTGCTTTTTGGTACTTAGTTGAATGTTTGTGAGGCTCCACTGGTTCCTTATTCTGGAGGGGTTTTGGTTAGTAAATTGATGCAAGTTTTAACTGTTTTCTTAAAGCAAAGGTTTTTGATTGGTGAATTTCCTTTCATTGTTTTTTTCATGCAACAAATTTTTGTTTATTGCTTTTTTTCCCTTCATGGTACGTAAACAAAATAAACGGATTGTGGCGGAATTTTTATAAGGGACCCTATGGAATTAGGCTACACATAGCCAAAGGAAGATATCACAAAATGGATGACACCAAAGCATCTTGGGTAAAACCTATTGCCTAGTAGAAACTATGCCTTTGCCCTCTAGACAGAGAGCTATTTGCATCTGCATTTCACTTTGCAAGCTAGGGCCTTGAAAAGTGCTGCATGTAGGCCTTAATCTAGACAGTGGGATGCCTTCCCATAGCAGATAGCACAGACTGACTTTGCAGCTGTGCAAGGAGAATAGATTAGTATGGGCACTTTATATTATAAAAAATTCTGCTCATATAGTTTGAGAAGAACTTACTCAAGTATGTAAACATTATGTGTAAGTGCAGTAGTTTTTCGTTACTGTGCTACGTTGTACCTTGAGTGACATCTCTGTATCTGATGCTTATGTTGTAACCTATAAAATACTTGTGCATTCTGGGAGGGGCAGACCAGGCTGTCTCCCTGCGTGGATTCAGTGCTGCTCTCTCTCTCTCTCTCTCTGCGCTTTGAGATCAATAAAGAACTCTGACAGATTTTACCACAGTGTGAGTATGAAATTTCCCTTGGCAGTTTGGTGCATTGGCCAGGAAGGCTCTTAGCCCGGCTGGTTCCGGGGGGCCTGAGGACCATCTCTCTCCCACCTTCAGGTGTTAGATAAGGAAAAGGGACCTTTTGAAACCCCTATGGAGGTGTGGGTGAGGGGCTGCCTGTGGGCTCTAGGAGCCAGACCATTTGGGCAGACGCCTTCTGAATCTGAGTGGTCAGATCTGTCAGACATTCTTAGTAGTGTAGATAGAAAGTAGTTTAGGTAGAAAGGACTAGTCAGTGAAGAAACTTAGTGGATACACAGAATCCTGCCCGGGGGGGGGGGGGATTCTAAATACATATGTAAAATCCATGGGATTGGAAATCCTGCCAGGAGAGGGGGTTTCTCAATACATGTGTAATAATCTTGCCTGAAGAGGTTTTTCTTTTTGGTGATGTGTATGTGCTGTAAATGTGCTTCCCTGTATGTGACCACTGACGGAGTCTGGGACTAAGCTGAGTGTTGCATAGCAAGGCTGCCTTAAATTGGGATAGCTGCCTCGATTAGACTTAATTCCCTATAGGGCTAATTGCCTACCTGAACCATGTGGGTAATTTTGTGGATGTGCGCCACTGTGGAATCCTGTGATTTAGCAGTGTGTGTGTGATCATTTCCCTCTCTCAGTTTTAGCTAACTGAGAGTCTGACTGAAAACATGCATGTTGGATTGATGTTTGTGGGAGTGACTGATGTGTAAAGAGAAGAAAGTTAATGAGCTCAGACTACAGCAGAGTGTGCTGTTAGACTGTGCTCTCTGTAGTTGATCCTTAAAAATCTGTACTTGTGTGAAAAAAACCCTGTGTGTGTGAGAAAAATGGGGGCTGGACGGTCTAAGGAGCTCACAGTCCCACCAAAAGGAAGCCCATCTTGGTATGTGTATACTCATTATGGCCAAAATTTTTGTAGGTTTTTTGATGTGGAATAGGTATACCCGAGGTCAGCCTGAACTGCAGTTTACTCTAATTGGCTCTTTTGATTTTGATAAAATTGTTCATCTCTGTGGAACCCTAAGGTTAAAAGGCTGTAGAGTGCCTACAACTCAATGGGTTGCATGTTTGAATTGGATATTCAAAAAATAGCAAAAAGGAAGGGGGTATAATAAAAAATGAGATATAAAGTTATCTGTTCTTGTGTGTTATTTTCAGCTTTGTTTTTTTAGGTCCTTCAGCTTGTTTAAGCAGATCCCTACTGCCTGAATGCCACAAATTATATGAACTGAGTACAGGCCTCATGCCTTGCATTTTGTGGCCTGACAGTATGTTCAGGCCTACCCCATTTGTTAGGCTTTGCATTTTATATAAAATTTATATAGTTATTTAGGTGTGTTTAGTTAACTATGTATGGGTTCTTGTGTGTCTGTGTCCTAGATGTAAAAAATCATATTCGTGTGCAATAGTTTTTACAATCAGAACAGAAAGATTTTCTCAAAGAATTTTATCCCATAGTTTGGGATTCCTTTGCCTGGTAGCAATGGTGGGCATGTCCATTTTTCGGGCCAGCGCGAGCTGGCAAGGCCCTGAGGATCCAGCAGAACCTTTACTGCTCAGACCATTTTCAGTTTGCAAGGTACTGTAGGAAAATAAAATGCCTTTTTAACAAATATTTCATAAAGCAAACCTTAGTTGGTTAAGGACTTTGATTTTAACCCTTCTGTGTATGAGATAATCTTGCATCAAAAAACTGGTATATCACCTCTTACAAATCCTGATGGGAAGGCCCATAAAACTATACCACCACAATTGAAATGATCATCAATTTGACTGATAAAACTGTGCTATCCTAATGCCAAGCACTAATGAAGTGTGTCAAGATTTTCATTTAAAGAGTCAAGAAGCCCTCCCCAAAGGACCCTGTGAAACCTGCAGCATGGTGACTGAGGCCATGTCACAAGCCTCCAAAAGAAAAGCACATTTCAAGGTGCACTTGTGAGTCCTTTTTCAAGTACTTTTCCCACCAAACAGTGACACCGAATTCCAGGCACTTTCATCCTGGATTCACACCTCCGATTGCAAAAGGACCTCTGGACCTGTAGAAATAAGGTCATAGGGGCAGGGTAAGGGCAGAGGGGCAGGTAATGTGCTAGTAACCTCTTCCCTGACACCTGTACTAGAAGAGGATTTGCCACTACAGAGAGAAGAGTATTTGCAACTACAACCCAAGAGCAAAGTTGTGTCACCACCACTATTACCTCAGAAGTAGAGGAAAAGACTCTTAGGTGACTTTCCTAGAGAATCCAGCTCTTTGTTTTCTTACAGGTCTGCATCATCATTTCCACTGCTGTTGTGTCCTGGCCTACCCGAGCAGAAGACAAAAGAACTTTGCACATGGACACACTAATAATAAATGCCTAGTGCACAGTGTTAACGTTTTTGTTATAATTGAATAGCTGTAATGTTTTTTGTGTTTAAATGTTAAATTTGGATCCATTTACCCTTATGCTTTAAAAGATATTTTTGTTCCTGTAGTGTTAACTGCCTTTCAAATAGTGTAACGGGTGACTGCCTAATGTAGGCTACAATAATATTGAATACATTCACCTAACCAAGGAAGCGTAGGAAAAATAAGGTTTTCAGTCCAATAGGTCTATGTAAGAAAGATATGCACACAAGGAAGGTGTCAAGGTAGGGTACAGCATTTGTAACTACACATTCACCATAAATTCCACTGAATATGTGGCTTTAAATGGGAGCTCCTTCAGTGAATTCCAGCTATTATGGACTTCACATTATGCAGTCCTTGTCCTATATGACTGAACACATTGCCCTGATTGGACACCATTTCATTTGTGAAAACAAGGTCTATAAAAAAATGCCCCATGGTGGGAGGTATCTTGCTTTATTGAAGCCATTGTCCCTGCCATTTGACAACTGTCTTCCCTCCCTCAAGGTAAATTGAACAACCAATGGGAGATCATTGAGGCCCAAAGATATTGGGGTATCACAATACCTACCATTGGAGTTACCTTCTCTATGCAAGAAATACAGCACATGTCTGGAGTAGTAGAAAAAGTTGCTAATGCAACATCCCTAGGCTTTAAGAACATAGTCTATGAAATGGGTAGTACAATAAACTTTATTACTGCGTGACCAAAGTAATTGCAGAGCACAATAAAATAAAATAATCAACAAGTAATACACATAATAAACTAATAAATAAATCAGGAAATACTTCCTTCGTGCAATAATCATATACATACTAAAGATCGCACACACAAGTAGTTTATTAAACCCAGATATTAGTACCAGAAAAATAATATTTCCCGAGGGACCAGGGATACCTAGGTCCCTCATTTTATTCACAAGACTAAGTCCCAACAGGGAAGGGTCGATAATGAGGACATCACCCTTCAACATCATTCTTATTTGTACATTGGCAAATTCCCCTTCAAAAGAGCAAGTTGGTTCAATCATTTATCACAAGGGTGGCTTTACGTTTACNGTGGAACCCTAAGGTTAAAAGGCTGTAGAGTGCCTACAACTCAATGGGTTGCATGTTTGAATTGGATATTCAAAAAATAGCAAAAAGGAAGGGGGTATAATAAAAAATGAGATATAAAGTTATCTGTTCTTGTGTGTTATTTTCAGCTTTGTTTTTTTAGGTCCTTCAGCTTGTTTAAGCAGATCCCTACTGCCTGAATGCCACAAATTATATGAACTGAGTACAGGCCTCATGCCTTGCATTTTGTGGCCTGACAGTATGTTCAGGCCTACCCCATTTGTTAGGCTTTGCATTTTATATAAAATTTATATAGTTATTTAGGTGTGTTTAGTTAACTATGTATGGGTTCTTGTGTGTCTGTGTCCTAGATGTAAAAAATCATATTCGTGTGCAATAGTTTTTACAATCAGAACAGAAAGATTTTCTCAAAGAATTTTATCCCATAGTTTGGGATTCCTTTGCCTGGTAGCAATGGTGGGCATGTCCATTTTTCGGGCCAGCGCGAGCTGGCAAGGCCCTGAGGATCCAGCAGAACCTTTACTGCTCAGACCATTTTCAGTTTGCAATGTACTGTAGGAAAATAAAATGCCTTTTTAACAAATATTTCATAAAGCAAACCTTAGTTGGTTAAGGACTTTGATTTTAACCCTTCTGTGTATGAGATAATCTTGCATCAAAAAACTGGTATATCACCTCTTACAAATCCTGATGGGAAGGCCCATAAAACTATACCACCACAATTGAAATGATCATCAATTTGACTGATAAAACTGTGCTATCCTAATGCCAAGCACTAATGAAGTGTGTCAAGATTTTCATTTAAAGAGTCAAGAAGCCCTCCCCAAAGGACCCTGTGAAACCTGCAGCATGGTGACTGAGGCCATGTCACAAGCCTCCAAAAGAAAAGCACATTTCAAGGTGCACTTGTGAGTCCTTTTTCAAGTACTTTTCCCACCAAACAGTGACACCGAATTCCAGGCACTTTCATCCTGGATTCACACCTCCGATTGCAAAAGGACCTCTGGACCTGTAGAAATAAGGTCAAAGGGGCAGGGTAAGGGCAGAGGGGCAGGTAATGTGCTAGTAACCTCTTCCCTGACACCTGTACTAGAAGAGGATTTGCCACTACAGAGAGAAGAGTATTTGCAACTACAACCCAAGAGCAAAGTTGTGTCACCACCACTATTACCTCAGAAGTAGAGGAAAAGACTCTTAGGTGACTTTCCTAGAGAATCCAGCTCTTTGTTTTCTTACAGGTCTGCATCATCATTTCCACTGCTGTTGTGTCCTGGCCTACCCGAGCAGAAGACAAAAGAACTTTGCACATGGACACACTAATAATAAATGCCTAGTGCACAGTGTTAACGTTTTTGTTATAATTGAATAGCTGTAATGTTTTTTGTGTTTAAATGTTAAATTTGGATCCATTTACCCTTATGCTTTAAAAGATATTTTTGTTCCTGTAGTGTTAACTGCCTTTCAAATAGTGTAACGGGTGACTGCCTAATGTAGGCTACAATAATATTGAATACATTCACCTAACCAAGGAAGCGTAGGAAAAATAAGGTTTTCAGTCCAATAGGTCTATGTAAGAAAGATATGCACACAAGGAAGGTGTCAAGGTAGGGTACAGCATTTGTAACTACACATTCACCATAAATTCCACTGAATATGTGGCTTTAAATGGGAGCTCCTTCAGTGAATTCCAGCTATTATGGACTTCACATTATGCAGTCCTTGTCCTATATGACTGAACACATTGCCCTGATTGGACACCATTTCATTTGTGAAAACAAGGTCTATAAAAAAATGCCCCATGGTGGGAGGTATCTTGCTTTATTGAAGCCATTGTCCCTGCCATTTGACAACTGTCTTCCCTCCCTCAAGGTAAATTGAACAACCAATGGGAGATCATTGAGGCCCAAAGATATTGGGGTATCACAATACCTACCAATGGAGTTACCTTCTCTATGCAAGAAATACAGCACATGTCTGGAGTAGTAGAAAAAGTTGCTAATGCAACATCCCTAGGCTTTAAGAACATAGTCTATGAAATGGGTAGTACAATAAACTTTATTACTGCGTGACCAAAGTAATTGCAGAGCACAATAAAATAAAATAATCAACAAGTAATACACATAATAAACTAATAAATAAATCAGGAAATACTTCCTTCGTGCAATAATCATATACATACTAAAGATCAAACACACAAGTAGTTTATTAAACCCAGATATTAGTACCAGAAAAATAATATTTCCCGAGGGACCAGGGATACCTAGGTCCCTCATTTTATTCACAAGACTAAGTCCC
>QEPC01008128.1:1265319-1279944 GCA_003113815.1 Sphenodon punctatus | reverse complement strand
TATATATATATATATATATATATATATATATATATATATATATATAAATTACAAATTTGAATCAATCAGTCAATCAATCAATCTTCCTGTGTATTCTTTGGGTGGGAGAAATGGAGAAGGGAAGCAGGAGAGGCTGGTCTATTGCTCGTAAGGCGGACAATGGGGCACGTGGCAGAGGTGGCAGGGGCCGTGGCAGCAGAGTGGCAGCAGGCATCAGCAGCAGCTGGAGCCCATCAACACGCCCCAGACTGCACAGGCCTGATTTTGGTACTCAGGCTTCAGAGGCTCCCGGAAGTGGCACTAGGGGTGTGGTTCAGTGGTGCCTCCTGCCAGAGTCCTCCACTGCCATGCAGGACACTGGAAGGCTGGCACTCCAGGATACTGTTGCTGTATCTGCTGCGACTGCAGGAGCAGGATCAGGTGCTTCGGGGTGGGATGTTCCTCCAGGTCACCAATGTCCCCGACCTCCATTGTTGATATGATCCCCAGCAGTCCAGGACAGGTGGATCCCACCCTGGCTGCTAAAGGCAGGGCCCGATCCCTGGGCAATGGCAGCAGGGAGAGGAGCAGCAGTACCACCACCACCAGCAGCAACTATAGGGGTCATAGGGAGAGTGGCAGCCGCATGGTGGGCAGTCGATCAGCTTCAGGGTCCCAGTACTCCCCTTCACGGGAAATATCTCAGACTGGGGACAGCAAGGCAGACACTAGTCCTGCAGAGGAGATGTCTGGTGCTGAGGTGATGGCTGTACCTCCAAGAGCTGTGTCGCCACCACGTTCTACCCCTCCCATCAGCGCTGTCAGCGGTGTGTCATCCGGTGCAGGCCTGAAGGCAGGAGGGAGCAAAAAATCCTCCATCTGGGTGCATTTTAAGTTGCCCCTGCCTGCCTCTCATGCCAAGGTGCCTGTCTGCCTGCCCTGGCAACCCTGGGTGATGTGCCCCACTGGCCTTGTAATCCCGCTGCTGCTGTCTGCTGGTTCATGGGTGCTCTGCCCTGACAAATCCAAATGTGTCGATGCAATCCTGCTGCTGCCGTCTGCTGCTGTATGGGAGCTCTTTCCTGAAAAATCCTACCATCCTGGCTCCATGGGTGCTGCGCAGAGGCAAATCCTGCTGCTGCCGTCTCTGCTATTCCACGGGTTGTGTTCCTGGTCAATCCAATGTCTGCTGCTGCTGCCAATGCCTCATCTGCTGTCTGTGCCATGGGTTCTGCTACTGGGCAATCCAGTGTCTGCTGTTGCTGCTAATGCTGCCTCTGCTGTCTGTGCCATGGGTTCTATGCCCTGGAAATCCAATGTCCACTGCTGCTGTCAATGCCACCTCTGCTATCTGTGCCATGGGTTCTATGCCCTGGAAATCCAATGTCCACTGCTGCTTTCAATGCCACCTCTGCTATCTGTGGCATGGGTTCTGGTACTGGGCAGTCCAATGTCTGCTGCTGCTGCCAATGTTGCCTCTGCTGTCTGTGCCACGGGTTCTGTGCTCTGGCAATCAAATGTCTGCTGCTGCTTCCAATGCCGCCATTGCTGTTTATGCCAAGGATTCTGTGCCCCTGCAATCCAATGTCTGCTACTTCTGCCAATGCTGCCTCTGCTTTCTCTGCCATGGCAGGTTCTGACTGCTACCGGGCAATCCAATGTCGTCATCTGCTGCCAATGCTTCCTTTGCTGTCTGTGCCATGGATTCTGTGCCCCGGCAATCCCGTGTCTGCTGCTGCTATCAATGCTGCCTCTCCTGTCTGTGCCATGGGTTCTGTGCTCTGGCAATCCAATGTCTGCTGCTGCTTCCAATGCCGCCATTGCTGTTTATGCCAAGGGTTCTGTGCCCCTGCAATCCAATGTCTTCTACTTCTGCCAATGCTGCCTCTGCTTTCTCTGCCATGGCAGGTTCTGACTGCTACCGGGCAATCCAATGTTGTCGTCTGCTGCCAATGCTTCCTCTGCTGTCTGTGCCATGGATTCTGTGCCCCGGCAATCCCGTGTCTGCTGCTGCTACCAATGCTGCCTCTCCTGTCTGTGCTATGGGTTCTGTGCCCTGGCAATCCAGTGTCTGCTGCTGCCGCCAATGCTGCCTCTGATGTCTGTGCCACAGGTTCTGCTACTGGGAAATCCAATATCTGCTGCTGATGCCAATGTTGCCTCTGCTGTCTGTGCCATGGGTTCTGTGCCCCGGTAACCCAGTGTCCACTTTTGCTGCCTTTACTGTGCCACGGGTACTGTGCCCTTGCAATCCAATGTCTGCTATGGGTGGCCACATGATTCACCACTGGGCAAGGCTTGACCAATTGGCAGAATAGATTGTTGAGATTTGGAGAGTAGGATTCAAGCCTGCAACACCCGGCCAAATATGGTTGCCAGCCACCGAGCCCTGGCCGGGCCTCTGCTGCTGCTCCACTGATGCCAGTCAGCCTGCAATGCCCGGCCAAGCTAGGGTGCCAGTCACCAAGTCTTGGCCAGGCCTCTGCTGCTGCTCCGCTGTCAGCCTGCAATGCCCATCCAAGTAGGGGTGCCAGCCACTCCAGCCCCAGGACCCACCATGCGGGTTCTGGGGCCTACGTTCCAGGCAGGGAGGGCTGTCATTCCACTTGTCTGCAAGTGTCCCACACAGAGGCCAGCCAGCCTGCAATGCCTGGCCAAGTAGGGGTGCCAGCCACCGAACCCTGGTCGGTCCTCTGCCACTGCCCCACCAATGCCAGTCAGCCTGCAATGCCCGGCCAAGCAGGGGTGCCAGCCACCAAGCCCTGGCCGGGTCTCTGTCACTGCTCCGCCGATGCCAGTCAGACTGCAAAAAACCCGGCCAAGCAGGGGTGCAAGCCATCAAGCCCTGGTCAGGCCTCTGACATTGCACCACTGATGCCAGTCTGCAATGCCTGTCCAAGTAGGGGTGCCAGCCACTCCAGCCCCAGGACACACCGTCAGGGTTCTGGAGCCTACATTCCAGGCAGGGAGGGCTGTCATTCAACTTGTCTGCAAGTGTCCCACACAGAGGCCAACCAACCTGCAATGCCCAGCCAAGTAGGGGTGCCAGCCACCGAGCCCTGGCCAGGTCTCTGCTGCTGCTCCACTGATGCCAGCCAGCCTGCAATGCCCAGCCAATAAGGGGTGCCATCCACCAAGCCCTGGCCAGACCTCTGCTGCTGCTCCACCAATGCCAGTCAGCCTGCAATGCCTGGCCAAGCAGGGGTGCCAGCTGCAGTTACTGTGCCCTGGCAATCCAATATCTGCTGCTGCTGCTGGTACTGCATGTCAGCTATTTGCTCTGCACTCTTGTAGACAGGCATAGCTCAGATGAGTGCACTGGTGGGTGGGGGTTGGGTGTCCATGAGATTCACCACCGGGGAAGGCTTGCCCAATTTACAATAGAGCTTCTTGAGTATGATGTCAGCCTGCAACGCCTGGTGAAGTAGGGATGCCAGCCACCAAGCTCTGGCCATGTCTCTGCCACTGCTCCACTGATGCCAGGCAGCCTGCAATGCCTGGCCAAGCAGGTGTGCCAGCCACTCCAGTCCCAGGACTCACTGTCAGGGTTCTGGGGCTGCCGTTCCAGGCAGGGAGGGCTGTCATTTCACTTCATTGTATGCAAGTGTCCCACATTGAGGCCAGCCATTCTGAAATGCCCAGCCAACTAGGGGTGCCAGCCACTCCAGTCCCAGGACCCACCATCAGGGTTCTGGGTCCTTCATTCCACTCACGGGGAACCATCATTCCACTTAATCTAGAATCTACCACTCTAGTCCCAGGACCCACCATCAGGGTTCCGAGGCCATCATTCTGCTCACAGGAAGCTGTCATTCCACATCATCTAGAAGCTGCCACTCTAGTCCCAGGACCCACCATCAGGGTTCTGGGGCCATCATTCCAATAATGGGGAGCTGTAATTCCATGTCATCTAGAAGCTGCCACTCCATCCCCAGGATCCACCATCAGGGTTCTGGGGCCTACGTTACAGGCACAGGGGGCTGTCCATCCATGACATCTAGAAGCTGCCACTCTAGTCCCAGAACCCACCAACAGGGTTCTGTACTGTTATTCCACTCACCTGGAGCCATCATTCCACTTAATCTAGAAGCTGCAACTCTAGTCCCAGGACCCACTGTCAGGGTTCTGAGGCCGTCATTCTGATGATGGGGAACTGTCATTCCACCACATCAAGAAGCAGCCACTACAGCCTGAGCACCCACCATCAGGGTTCTGGGGCCTACATTACAGGCATGGGGGTCTGTCCATCCACATCATCTAGAAGCTGCCACTCTAGTCCCAGGACCCACCATTAGGGGTCTGCAGACATCATTCCAATCACTGGCAGTCATCATTCCACTTCATCTAGAAGCTGCCACCCTAGTCCCAGGACCCATAGTTAGCGCTCTGGGGTCATCATTCTGATCATGGGGAGTCATCATTCCACTTCATCTAGAAGCTGCCACTCTAGTCCCAGGACCCACCATCAGGGTTCTGGGGCTGTCATTCTGCTTACATGGAACTGTCATTCCACCGCATCAAGAAGCAGTCAGCCACTCCAGCCCCAGGACCCACCCTCAGGGTTCTGGGGCCTACTTTCCAGGCAGGGAGGGATGTCATTCCACTTAATTGTCTGAAACTGCCACAACAATTCCTGGCAGCCTGCAACACCCGACTGAGGGCCTCTGCTGCTGCTCCACTGATGCCTGGAAGCCTGCAATGCCCAGCCAAGTAGGAGTGCCAGCCACAGAGCCCTGGCTGGGCTCCTGCAGCTGCTCCTGACACTCAGTGAACAGGGGACATGGCCTCAGCAGAACTATACAGGAGCCCTGGGGAGCCTGGGTTACCCAGGTCTCACACTGGTTGGGGACATGTCAATTTCAAAGGGCCACCCAGTGTGCTTCCCCTTCCCCCATGCTTCATGGCAGAGAGAGTGCATGGTGGCTTGCTGCTGGGGTAGCTGTGCTGGGAGCTGCCCTATTGAATCCCTCCCCAAACACTCCATCTGAGTGGGTGCTCTGCAGCAGTGCCACTCAGCATTGCCAGCCTGAAATGCCCTGCCAAGCAGGGGTGCCAGAAACCAAGCCCTGGCCGGGCCCCTGCCGCTGTTCCACCAACACCAGCCTGCAATGCCTGGCCAAGTAGGGTGCTGGCCACCAAACCTTGACCAGGCCTCTGCTGCTACTCCATCGATTCCAGTATGCAATGCCCTTCCACCTATGGGTGCCAGCCACCAAACCTCAAGCCTTCTCTGCCTCTTCTGCTGCTGCCACTGGGTCTCAGACATCTGGGGGTGTCATGGGCACCCCCAGGGGCCAAGCACTGAGCATTCCTGCCCAGGAAACCCAGGGTGCCAAGCGCCAAGTCTTCCCAGTCTCTGCTACTGCTGCGTCTCAGATGGCTTGCCAGCCCTGGTGACACGGGCACCCTCAGGGGCCAAGCAGCAAGCCTTACTGGTCTCTGATGCTGCTGCTGCTGTTGCTTCTGGGTCTCCGATGGCCAGCCCTGGCACTACGGACATGTCCAGGGGCCAAGCGATGAGCCGGCCTGCCCGGGCAACCCGAGGTGCCAAGCGCCAAGCCTTCCTGGTCTCTGCTGCTGCTGGGTCTCCAATGGCCTGCAATGCTCCCACGGGTCCCACTGGTGGTCCCTGGAGTTCCCCAAGACTCCTGGCAGTTCCAAATTCTGCTGAACATTTGGAGTGTGTGTGTGTGTGTGTGTGTGTGTGTGTGTGTGTGTGTGTGTGTCCAAATTCTGCCAGACCAAACACATGAACCCGAACTAAGTTTTTAGTCCAAACAACCAGATATCTGAACTCTGTCCTGTTCACACATCTCTATTGCTCTGATGGTTAATAACCTTCTAATTTATAGCCTAAATTTATTTATGACCAGATTCATTGTATCAGTCAACAGGTGTTATCAGATGTTACACTAGTCATGTTTTTTTAAAGTTGCAAATACAAATCTCCTTGATGTGTGTGCCTGCAATTTGAATGAGGTCTGCTATGGACTTGGACCACAAGTGGGCCAAACAGGCAGAATAAGCTCCTGCAAGTAGTTAAGAGAATGACTGGGAAATGTTTTACTACAGGACTAGTCCATTAATATCTATTAGCTAAGTAGGTTGGGGAGGAGCCCTGCATTGAAGAGGAAAGCCATGTGGTGGTTTTTTTTTACATACTCCCCCGTGCTACTGGAAGAGACATGTCACCTGTTCTCTTCAGAGGTGGTGGCTGGGGACGCGGGGCTTTCAAGAGGCACGTTCTGTAAACCTGAAAATTGAGGTTTACAAAACATGCCTCTTGAGAGCCCCGTTTCTCCAGCCGCTGCTGATGCTGAAGCAAATGGGTGGCAGGTCACTTCTGGTAGAGTGAGGAGCATTAGGGATGGGCGAACAGATCGCGGTTTGGGTTCGGCCGTTCGGTTCGGCTGTGTTCGATTCGTCCGTTCGGTTTGTCTGTTCGGTTTTTCCGTTTGGTTAGGCTGCCTTCTGTTCGTCCGTTCAGTTCGTCAGTTCAGCTAGTTCGCCGAGTTCGGGTTTGGCTGTTCGGTTTGGTCGTCTGAACAGGCCATTCGGTTAGGCCATTGGGCTGTTCGGTTCGGCCATTCTGCTGTTCGGGAAGTGTTGTTATGGTGGTTTTTTTGGTTTTTATATGTTTTTTTGTTTTTAAATGGGTTTTATATGGTTTTCTTTTGTTTTTTATTTGTTTTTTGGTTTTTATATGTTTGGTTTTTTTATCTAATATTATATCTATCTATCTACACTAAATCTAACTGCTATTAACTATTCTAAATGCTATGAACTAAATGGATTATCTAATAAATACACAGACCTACTCCTACAAACACTAAAACTAAATCACTAACGCTATCTCTATCACGAAGCTAACTCCTACAACTCTCTTCTTTCTATCTATCTATCTATCTATCTATCTATCTATCTATCTATCTATCTAGCTAGCTATCTAGCTAGCTATCTAGCTATCTATCTATCTATCTATCTATCTATCTATCTATCTCATATCCATATGGATATATATACATCCATATATCCATCTATATGGATATATATATGGATATATATACATCCCATATATATGGGATGGGGGGCAATCACAAATAGAAGAGGAGTCTGTAGTGAAATACATACATTACATACTCAGTGAGTCTGTACAGTGCATAACACAAGGTTTCAGTTTATGGTTTAAGTTTCATTTCATTACAAAAATGAAATGAAACTTAAAGCAATCTAAAAATCCTACTGAACGCCTGCTGTTCAGGACTAGCTCAGAAGTTGTTGGGAAGGGGGGAGGCAGATAATTAGTTTCATTTCTTGCAAGCCTCTCCACCCCTGGTGCCTGGAAGTCTGCTCCTCAGTGACTGACACCTCTCTGTCATTTGACCTTCCAGTGAACCTTTTTTTGCCACCCGAACTCATCCGAACGCGATCCAAACTGAACAGACTGTTCAGCCATTTGCCGTTCGGTGTTCGGTTTGTTCGGTATGTTCGCGTTCGGGTTTGGGTTTGAGTTCGGTCGTCCGAACAGGCCGAGTTCGGGCCGAACTCCGAACTGCCGAACCGCGTTCGCCCATCCCTAGGGAGCATATAAACACTTGAACATGGGGCTCTAGAGGCGCTTCTAAGCACCTTGTATAAAAGTGGCCTGTCAGGAACGGGAAGTGAAGAAGAGGGGATAGATTGCCTCATTATGGCCTGTTGGGTTCTTCTCTGAGGTGACTGAGATTGGCCACTGACAGGAGACAGGATACTGGACTCAATAGACCATTGGTTTGACCAAGTATGACACTTCTTATGTTCAGTCTGGGTCAGTCTGTAATTCTTGGTGGCTACTCATTCACTTCCTTGGGCTTGTTGGCTTCACTCTTTATAACTGTTCTTAAGTCCGTAAAGCTAGATCAATCCAAATTGTTAATGTTAATTAGACTATTCTGGATTTTAGTAAACTCTTCCATGATGAAAGCACAGAACTGGGGAGATTGCATATTCATTATATGAATGAACATCTAAATTAACCTTCATTATTGTTGCAAAATTTGCATCTTGATGTTTGATTCCTTCCCTTTTGAATGTTGACTATTTCTTGGTTTTTGTATTTGGTATTCCATTCACTTTGGTGGATTTTTGAATTTTTAAATGTGAATGTGATTTGTCCAAAATGAAGCAATCACATTCATATTCAAAAATCCCTAAAAAACTACCAAAGAATATCACTGAGGTGAACAAAGACATGAATTCTGAACATGACATACTGTAGTGATATAACAAGTAATCAAAATACAAAAATGAAGATTTGATATGACAAACAAAATTGAAAGCTAACACTGTTTCATATCAACATCGCTAAAACGGATTCAAAACCAAATTTGGTATTCACTTTGAATATTACTTTCAGCTCTCCTCTTCATCAAAATTGCAAGATAGTAGTTTGGCTTTGTAGAATGTGCAGAAGTTTTTTATCACCCAGCTAACGATATTATTACTATTTTATATAGCACAAGCAATGTACCTGGTGCTGGACAATCAATAGTTATAGACAGGTCCCTGCCTCAAGGGGCTTACAATCTAAGAAAGACAAGGGAGAGGTGAACATAGGGAGAGACAAGGTTACATTCATGAAGTTGAGAAGTTGTAGGCGCACATGCTTAGCAACAGGGAAGAGAAGGATTCCGAGTGAGGGAGATAAGAGGAGGCATTTTCCTTTTCACGATGAGCTGGGAAAGCCTGATGGAAGCTTTCAGAAGGGATTTGAAAGTTGGGAAAGAGGGAGCAGAATGAATGTGTCCAGGGAAAGAATTCTAGTCATGGGAGGCAGCAAGGGAGAAGGGTTGAATATGTTTTGAGCATCTAGGGAGTCAGGAGCAGGTGAGGGTGTGGGTAGAGGAGGAGCGGAGCTCTCAGGTGGGAAATGTGGTGGGGAAAAAATGCAGAGCGGGGGGCAAGGCAACGACGAACCTTGAACGTGAAGACAAGAAGCTTGTGCTGAATACGTTCAGGCAGAGAGCTGAGAGCTGTGTGTCATCAGCATACAAGTGATATTGGAAGCCTTGTGATTCTATGAGTTTGCCCAGAGACAGAGTGTAAAGGGAGAAGGCGGCCCAGAACAAAGCCTTGTGGAACTCCCACAGAAAGGGGGAGCGATGCAGAGGAGGTACCAACAAGAGAAGCATTGAAGGAGTGGTTCGAGAGATATGAAGAGAATCAGTTGAGAACTGAGTCCCAAAAACCAAGGGAGTGAAGCCAATTCAGGAGAGACTGTGGTCAATAAAGTCAAAGACAGAAGAGACATCAAGCAGGATGAGAATGAAATAGAAGCCTTCCGATTTGGCTAAGAGAAGGTCATTGGTGATTTTAGTGAGGTCAGACTCAGTTGAGTGGTGAGAGTGGAAGACAAATCAAAGGAGGTCAAGGAAGGAATTGGAAGGGAGGAAATCGATAGACAGCTTGCTTTAGGAGCCTGAAAGCAAAGGGAAGGAGTGTGGGCAAGATAGTCTGACTATTTTGCAGATAAATTTGCTTGTATTCACCACTGCTTTGATGCTGCACTTTCAGCAGTAGATGTACCTGAGGTTATGGATGCCCCACCTTGTCCAGTTTTGTGGGATCGGTTTCAGTTGGTGTTGTCTGCTGATGTGGTTGGAGTGCTGGTGGCTGTGAGAGCCACAACTTGTAAACTTGACCTGTGCCCATCCTAGCTGGTCAAGGCCATCTGGGAGACACTGGGGCCATTGCTGCCGGGGGTTGTCCATGCCTCCCTTGGGAGTGCACGGTCTCCAAGTGCCTGAAGGAGAATGTGGTGCGAGCTTTGCTCAAGAAGCCATCTCTTGACGTTGACTGGCCAGTTATCAACCAGTCTCTAACCTTCCCTTTTTAGGGAAATTGCATTCTCTAATCTTTTTAGGGAAGGTTATTGAATGGGTGGTGGCTCAGCAGCTCCAAGGGCATCTGCACCACATCAGTTTCCTTGATCCCTCGCTGTCCAGTTTTTATCTGGTTATGGCACTGAGTTTGTGCTTGTGGCCTTGGTCGACAATCTTTGCCATGTGTTGGACCAGGGTCCATCCACTCTGCTGATTTTGTTCGATCTGTTAGCTGTCTTTGACATGGCTGATCACAAAGTGTTGGTGACCTGCCTTCAGGAGCATGCCGGGGTGGGTGGAACTGTTCTTGAATGGTTCTGCTCTTTCCTGGCTGGAAGAACTCAGCGTATGATACTGGGGGACTTTTCATTGTCTCCCTGGGATTTCACATGTGGAGTTCTATAGGGATCTATTCTGTCCCCATCCCTGTTCAACGTGTACATGCAGCCTTTTGGCGCGATCGTGAGAGGATATGAGGTTTGGTGTCATCAATATGCTGATGATACGCAACTATACCTCTCATTTTCATATGACCCAGGCCCTGCAGTCTTGGTGTTTACCCGATGTCTGGCTGCGGTGGGGGATTGGATGAGGATGAGTCCTCTGAAGCTGAATCCTGATAAGATGGAGGTGATGCTGGTTAGAAGGAGTGAGGAGGTGGAGGCCTCCATCACTAATGGGGTGCATCCCTCATTGGTCCCTCAGGTTCGGAGTCTGTGTGTGCTCCTCGACTCACAGCTCCACCTGGATGCTCAGGTGGTGGCTGTGGCAAGGAGTCAGTTTTGTAAACTACATCTGGTCTGCTAGGCTCCAATCTTGCCACCATCTTCCATGCATTCATCACCTCAAGATTGGACTACTGCAATGCAATCTACGTGGGTGTCAGGGCTCATGCCCTCTGCTGCTGCTCCCAGCCCTTCCGGGAGCGGGGCCATGGCCAACGCACAAGACGCCGTGGCAGGGAGACGTTAACGGCGTGGTCCCGCTCATAGGAGCGGGGCTGCCATTGTCACTGCTGCAAACAGCTGAGAATGCAGGGAAGGGACCCCCGCCCATGCTGCCAGAAGATGACGGGGCAGTGCCATCCAGTCTGTTGTGGTGCTCTGTGCGGCTGCATGCCCGGGGGGGGGGCGGGGGGCAGAGCCAGCACTACATAAGGGAAGGCCAGAGACACAGCCACTGCCAGTGACCAGCAGTGCTGTGAAACTGGTCCCTTGCGTGGATTATATTTCTGAATGTGTGAGAATCTGTAGAGTGTGTGAGAGTAAGTGGCTGTGTGTGTGTGGTGTGGTGATCTATAGGAAGTGAGTGGTGAAGGTGTGTACAAGTGGTGAAAGAGTGTGTGGACAAAGCCTTGCCTAGTGAGCGTGCGACATGTGAGTATAATAGGGGTGCACTCCCCTTTCCTGCCGCTATATCTGGGCCCCACCTACCCCTGCCAACCCGGGCGTGTGTACCTGTGGGAACCCTTCCCTTTTCCCTGAGCCTGCACCCTCCATCCCTTCACCTACCCTGCACCATTCTCTGCCCTGAGCGCTGTGTGGGGGTATGTGGTGTGTGTGAGTGGGTGTGTATTGAATCTTGGTGTCGAGTAGAGGGGCTCCACTCAGGGCCTTGCTCTTCCCCCCCACCCTGTGATTATCTGACCTCGCCCCGCCTGGGATGTTTAGGGCCACCTAAGATCCTGAGGGGTCGTTTCTCTGCAACAAGTGAGTGGAGCCCTGTTGTGGGTTGGTGTGTGTGGGTTTCCCTGGGTCCGTGGTCCCTTCCTGTTCCCACCTACCCTAACAGTGGGGCTACCTTTGGTCTGGAGGCTTCAGCTGGTGCAGAATGTGGTGACCCGCCTCCTGACAGGGACGGGTCGCTGGGAGTACATAACACCGGTGCCCCATTCTCTGCTTTGTCTGCCTATAGTCTTCCAGGCCTCATTGAAAGTGTTGGTTCTTACCCTTAAAGCCGTATACGGCCATGGCCCCACTTACTTCTGGGACTCCCTCATCTCTTGGGTTCTGGATCAGCCCCTGTGGTTGGCTGGGGATACTCCCTTGGAGGTCTCCTGGGTGTCCCGATCGGTGACCTTTGAGAGGGTGTTTTCGGTGGCTGTGCAAAGGTTGTGGAACTCTCTCTTGGTGGAGGTTCACCTGTCTCCGGATCTCCCCTCTTTCTGTAGAAACTGTAAAACCCGGCTGTTTTGCTGGGCATTTGGTGCAGGGGAGACGGGTAGTGGACGGGTGGGGTTTGGGTGTGAGGTTTGGGTGTGGGGATGGGATTTATTCAGGACCTCATGATGTCTTTAGAAGTTTTATATTTTGTATTTTTGAATTGTACTTTTATGGTTTTATTTGTGTTTTATAGTAAATATGTTAGCCGCTCCGAGTTGCCTTTGGGCAGGAGGGGACAGGATACAAACTTTGAAAATAAATAAACAGATAAATAAAATAGTTGGAGTTGCTGAAGGAGTGAAGAATGGCCTTCTTAAGGATAGGAGAGATAGTGGTGTGTTTGAAGGGTGCTGGAAAGGACCCAGTAGAAAGGGAGAGATTGATGATTGACACCAAGATTCAACACCCACCCACTCACACCCACCCACACCCATACACCACATACCCCCACCTCTTAGTTGGTGTTCCTCAAGGCTCTGTTCTTGGCCCTCTCCTCTTCTCGATCTATACCTCATCCTTAGGCAAACTCATTGCCTCCCATGGCTTCCAATACCACCTCTATGCTGATGACACTCAACTCTATCTCTCTACACCTTCTCTCTCTCCCTCTGTTCAAGCTCATCTCATCAATTGACTCTCTGACATCTCTACCTCGATGTCTCAACGTCAACTCAAACTCAACATGGTTAAAACTGAACTCCTTATCTTCCCCCCTCATCCTGCCTGTTCCCCAAGCCCATAGCCTAGGTTTCATCTTTGACTCACCCCTTTCTTTTAAACCCTACATTGACTCTGTTGCTAAATCCTGTCTCTTCTCCCTCCATAACATTGCTAAGATTCGCCCTTTTCTCTCTGTCTCGTCTGCCAAAACTCTTGTTCATGCTCTGGTCATCTCTCGCCTCGATTACTGTAACCTCCTTCTTTCTGGCCTTCCCCGGTCTCTCTTTTCTCCCCTCATCTCTGTCCAAAACTCTGCTGCCAGGGTCATCTACCTCGCCTGTCGCTTCGACCATGTGCAGCCCCTCCTCTCTTCTCTTCACTGGCTTCCCCTTCCTGAATGAATCCTGCACATGCTCCTAGTCTTCACCTATAAAGCTCTTCACAACCTTGCTCCCCCCTACCTCTCTGTATTTATTGCCCTCCATACTCCAGCCCGTGCACTTCGCTCCTCCTCTGTCCCTTCTCTCACCCTTCCATGCCTTCCCTGATCCCCTTCTCAAGTGGAAGCAGAGGAGCTAACCCAATCAGGAATGCCTGTCTCCCCAGGAGAGAAAAGGGAAATTCACCGGGTAAGTGAACTAAATTTTCCTTTCTTGAGGGAAGAGTGGCAATTTCAGAGAGTGCAAGAGAAGGGCAGCTAAGATGGGGATAAAGTTTGGGGAGAGGGGGCGGTAATGGGAACAAGAAATGGGTTTGGGTGCTGTGATAAGGATAAGAGGAGTGGATAAGGTGCTGGACGTGGTGCTGTGAAGACAGGGTTTGATCCCTGCCCTAGCCATGAACTCAGTGGGTGGCCTTGGACAAATTGGAACCTCTTGGTCTAGAGATACAGTGTGATATAGTGGATAAATTGCTGGATTTGGTCCGCTGAAGCCAGGGTTCAAATCTTAGCTTAGCCATGAACTCACTGGGTGGCCTTGGGCAAGTCTCCGCCTCAGTTCCCCATCTGCACAATGGGAATGTGTGTGTGTGTGTGTGTCTGTCTCTCCCTGTGTCCCCCTCACCTGTGTCTATGGGGTCTTTAAACAAGACAATTCCACACATGGCCCCCCACCCCCACTGTCCACATGTCCAACTACTCATGTGATAGTGATGTGTGGGGAGGTGTGCTCCTGTGACCTATGCACCGTACACCCAGGTCCTGCATGGAACATCTCCAAAAAATCCAGTGTCCTTTGTAGGCCAGGGTGGATGCCTTTGTGGACAGATCAGCCATGCTGAGAGCTGCCCATATGAAGCACTTTCTGTACATGGGCATCCCACTCCCATCCCACTCAGTGGCCACGGATTGCTGCTTTCATTTAAAAACACCCTATTTTAGATTGTAAGTCACTGGGAAGGAACCTGTCTCCAAAATCTGTGACTGTAAAGTACTGAGTATTAGGGTGGGCGTGCCGGTAAATCCGGTATCCGATAATGGCGGTACTGGGCATACCGGCATTATCAGATTCGACCCGGTAAATCCGGTCCCGTTACCAGGTACTGGATTTTTTTACATTGCAGCCATTTAAATGAATGGCTGCAATGTAAGTCCCACCAAAAAAGTTTTTTAAAAAACCCTCCCCGAGTCCAGGCTGCGCGGGTAGAAGGGGGGACACCCCCCACCCACTCTGCCCAGCCTGGATTTTTGTTAAAAAAAGAGTCCACCCCCAGCACCAGCGGCCGCGGCCGTTAACACCCCCCCAACCCCCCAGGGATCACCCCTACTAAAGTTGATACAGTGCTGTACCTTTGCGGAGCTCCGGGTGCGGCGGCGGCGGCAGCAGGCGATCCGGCGGCCTCAGCACCGGCTGTGGCTGCCGGCATCAGAGACGCTCTAGGCCTTCCGGGGAAACCCGGAAGTTCCCCGGAAGGCCTAGAGCATCTCTGACGCCGGCAGTCACAGCCGGCGCTGAGGCCGCCGG
>QEPC01008128.1:1237508-1265155 GCA_003113815.1 Sphenodon punctatus | reverse complement strand
CAGGGTGGGTGGGGGGTGTCCCCCCTTCCACCCACGCAGCCTGGGAGGGGGAGGGGGGAGGAATTGTATTCCATTGATTTCAATGGGGACACAGTGCCCCATTGAAATCAGTGAAATAAAACCGGTACCGGATACCGGATTTAATCCGAGAATCCGGTTCTTTTGAGAACCGGAAAACCGGTAAATCCAGTATCCGGTAATTGCCCTGGGGTCCCACCTCTACTGAGTATGCCTAGTCATGCTATAGAAATTATTATTATTATTACTAATTTATTAGAGATACGGAAGGGATGATGCTCCAAGGAAGGAGTTGGGAGAGAAGGAGTCAGGAGGAGAAGAAGAGGAGGGAAGAGAGGTACCTGGAAGCAGAGCAGACATCTACTGCAGGTGGGGAGGAACAGAGGATAGCAGCCAACATGTTGCAGAGATGTGGTGATTGCTGTTTAGGACTAGGAGCAACAGTCACAGGAACAGAAAGCACATGATACGGCCCCAGCTGGCTACAAAGCACTGGAAGCAGCCAAAACCCAACCAGCATATGATAAAAAACTTTAGGCAGAGCTGAAATGGCTATACCTGTCAAATTTATGATACCCAACTCATTTTGGGCAGATTGGGTTCTAAAAGGTACCTATTTTGGGTCCAAATTACCATTGTTACCGAATTACTACTTTTTTGTTACCAAGTTACCATTTTGTGCCGCTTTACTAATTACCAATTTTCCATTTTCTGTCTACTTATATTCATCAGTTGTTCCATGTTGGAAAGACACTAAAATGCTAATGCTGTAAGTCAGAATGGATTGGTAAAATGATAAATCAGAAAGTCGATAACTCAGTAACAGTAATACTTGGTATTTTGGCTAGTTGGGTACCTTGGTAGGTACCAATCGGGTACCCAGAATTTTGGGTACTGACTGTGAAGGACACAATTTCTGCCTGTTTCAGCTCTATCATGTATTCTGGGGTGAAAAGCAAATTCTACTATGAGTTCTCTTAGGGAGGATCAATTTTTGATGTTAATTACCTGTGCACCTGCAGTTAGTTCTGTGCGGCAAGAACTTTGCTTTGTGCAGAGCTTAACACATGTTGATCTTTGTGATGATAGGAAATAGTTAGCTTGAGGGAATCCTTCTTCAGGATGGAATGCGCTGCAAAGTGTTAATCTAGAAAGGTCCCTTGGATGGCTCAATTGTCTAATCCCTGTACTGAACTGTGTAGGCTGCCCCTAAGTCACAAACCTTCATCCATTCATTACTATTTCATTCCACACCCTTTGGTTGTGCTGCAGCCAAATCTAAGGGGACAAAACAATGGAGTTAAGGCTTCCCTCTGGCTACATGCATGTGATACAAAGTAGACTCTGGGCAATTGTACATATTTTTGGAGTTCGGTCCCTGAAATGGCCAAAGGGTTGAGCACATTTCAACACTGTAAGCTACATTTAGAAGAAAAAGCAACAATAAGTTTAAGTTTATTATTATTGTTTTTAACTTAAGCTATACAAAAATGTGTCCAATGGGACTTCTTTAAAAAACTTTAATTAAAAAGTAAGTTAATCCACTGTGAAATTCCCTTTCCATCAGCCTTCACCATCAGTTGTCTTCAGAGTGCATCTCAAAACTGGAATTGCAAGGTGTGTGAGTCAAGCCACCCATAAGTAATACCGAAGGAAGTCCTGATTTGAATCTATTGCACTGGAGATGTTGCTCAAGAAGATCGACTCATTGTTATATAAAGTCTACCCCATAATTTTGTCAAGGTCGATGTCAGCATGGCTTACTTATTGGCTGCAAAAGTACTGGTTATGCAAGTTAAAAGATGCCCGAGGGCAGCCAAAACCACAGAGAATTTTCCGTGTAACTCAAGTGTCATTCATGTACTTCCTCCAAGAGAGGCTGATGGAGTGTAACACTTTGTGAAGCGCTTTGAAAGTATTTGCAATTCCACCTCTGCATCAAATGTAATTACTTCTTCAACTATAGTTGAGGAACAGGAATGTTTTCCTACCTTTTATATTTTGAGTGAGTCTTGCCCGCAGCTGGGACTTTCTGATTATCAAGAGGCCAGCAATCTCCCTGATTCCACCCTTATAAATGGTGCCTCTTGTTCTGCTGTTTCCCCCAACAAGGATAGCTCTCCTTATTTCCTTCCTTTAACTAAAGAATTGTTAGATATAAAGGAATCTTTATTGATTTTAAGACACTGACACTAGACACTAGACACAAGACACTAGAAGGCTTGTGGTTTGAATTCAATCAATGGAGGTCTGAGTGCTTAATGTATATGGAGCGTGGCACTAATTTTAGGGATGCAATAACACATACTGAGGCCTCCTTAGCCAATATCTTTACTATATGTCCAGAAGCTGACTCAAATAATTTACCTGAATTGGATTATAATTGATGAATGTTCTTTGTTTTCTTCATCTGTTATTGAGAATCCTTCTGATCAACTTCCTCCTCCAATAGGGCTCATTGCAGGGGCGGAATCTCATTCTCCCTATACAGTCCCAAAGGAAGATAATTTTCCTGAAGTTATATGTATGGAAATGGACACTTGCAGGATTATAATCTAAACAGAGTAGTTCTTGTAACTCCATCTGTAAGGTCCCTACATCAAGTGCTCTGGAGTCTCTTAAAGTATGGCCAGAATCACATAGACATAGTGGGTTCCAGATCTAGTATTTAATCTTTCAATATGGAGAGGGTTTTTGCTTAATCCGATCCAGTCAGAAGATACTGTTGAAATTTTACTCCAAAGAGTAGGACCGTCCTTGCCCCTAGATTCAAACAGTTCTAGAAACCAAATTCTTCTCCGTAGGACTGTGCTCCAAGAATTGCCTGAAGGAAACCAAGGGACTGGGAGCTCCCATGATCATCTAGCTCCACATGATCTATGCGCCAGAAAGGCTGGGTACAGGATCCACTTGGTTACAGCAACCCTCTGAAATTATGACCTAAAGTCAGTTCTGCTCTGCTGCTGGAATTGAGATTATTACTCTCCAGCTTCTATAGAATTCCCCTAGGTAGAACCAAGTTCTTCAGCTATGTGCGGCTTTACAATTTATACCTTTAACTTTGCACCTAGACTTGTTGTCCACATCTGTTCATGAATCAATTTGAAATTTCTTTGACAATGGGTGCTTTCAAATGGGCAAGGTGATGTGGGGAGGGTCCGTGGCTGCTGTGTGGCTCTGCCATGGAGCACCCATGCAGGTGGAATGAGTGGGGAGCAATTCAAATGGGCAGCCCCAAGCGTGACTACCCCAGTCACGGAAGCACCGCCATACATTTGGCTGGCTCTGTATGGCATACTCCAGATTTCCTGGCATGGTTTCATGTGTGGCTCTGAGTAGTTGTTCATGGCTCACTGTAGCAGGCATACGGCTGCTCCACCTTCATACAGGTGGTTGGATCCATGGCTCCTGGGTGGCCATGCAGGGCAGCATCTCATCTGAAAACACCCGACATAATTGCATTCTGTATTTTACCTACTATACTCATCAGTTTAATAGTTCTTAGCCGAAAGTGCCTTGGATTTGACGATCTCCACACTATTAAGCATCCACCCAGAAAATCAGGTAAGTTTCTGTCATGTATCACTGTAAATTTTCAGGCCCACTGAGATTCCCTTTGATTATACTGACTAAATGAATAATTTATGGATCAGATTTGTAAAATATGTACATATGCTCTTCACTCCTCTGCATAAGGCAACCATCTTTTGGCATTTAACCCAATTCTTGGAGGCCTCTTTGCCTTCATACCATATCATTGCCAGTTTGTTGACATGGTCTTTAAGAGTTCTTCCATGTCTTTCTTGGTCTTCTAACTTTTATTTTACCCTTTAGGTACCAGAGGTTTACCTACTTAACAATTCTTGATCCTTCTATATGTTCAACATGACCCAACCTCTTCAGTCTTGTAAAATGGCATATACAATTATGCACATACTTGGACACAATTGCCTTATTAGGAAAAATATCCTATGTGAACATGCAGAACAGACTTTTGTATGTGTGTGCAAATTCCTCCTTTGTATATGCAGACTGAAAAATATATACATCACTCAGACAGCTGGAGCAAAATTAATTCCTATACAAGTGGACAATACTTAACCCCTTCAGCTCTTTACATCTATGGTCCTTGTGTTGTCCCACTGAACTGGTATGAATTTCAGTCTCCCCCGGTTTTCAAATCTGGTGCCACCCAAACTAAGAAGGCTGAGGGAATGGACGACATCACAGTATCTCTTTTTAACACTATCCTATTCCTTACACTTCTTTTCTCTTGCTTCTATCCCAGCACAGCCTTTTCATATTAAAGACAGCAAAAACTCTGCATAAAGCTGTGAAAATTATTTGTTTCCTCATAGCTACAAAAAACCAACCCAACCAAAAACCCTCTTCTAAAAAAACCAAACTACTGTGGCAAAAGGAAACTAATTTGAAAGAGAGGTTGCTGTGATACGGTACTGAAATACAGGCTCACTGAAAAATTAAAATCAATCAGTCTGTAAATCCCCTTTGAAGTCTGGCTAGCAAAACCTACAGTCTTGCAGAAAGTTATTCAAGAAAAAGTTCACTGAACTTTCTGTAGTAAAATCCATAGAATGTTCAAAAGCATGGAGGGAGTCAAGGAAATAATTTCAACTTCTTGTTCTCCAATAACTTATCTTCTGTAGACAGGAGCAAAACAAACTCGACCCTTACACAGGATGCTTAATTCACCTCTGACTGAATTCTATGAGAACTCTACATACATACTTTCAATTTAACAAATAGTCAAAGCATGTAGAATTATTTTTAAAGAGATCTGGCATTAATTTCCAGCTATGTCACAGACTTCCCAGGTAACCTTGTGTAATTTATTCCCTTCTAGTCTAAAAGTAGCACAGCTACTGACCCATACTTTAATTATCTGCAACATACTTCCCATTTCCTCTCCATTATTTGTTTTGATTGGAAATAGTTAATACTCACAGGCAGGGACCCACTCTTACAATTTGTTTACATAGGTCCCAGTTGAATGAGGTCTTGATCTCACCTAGGGCCTCTAGTCTAGGCGCCATAGCAGGTGTCGAGAACTTCTTCCTTCCTGTGGGCTTCCCTGAAAATTAGTATAAGCACTGTGGTTTGGATAGGAGTTGGAAGGTGGTGCTCAAGAGATGTTCTTAGCACCAAGAAAGTGGAGGGGGAGGTCAAGATCATTTATTTTATATTTATTTATAATAGCATTTGTATGCCGCCCCCATCTGCTACAAGCAATTCGGGGTGGCTAACAACATTTTAAAACACATAATATAATTCATTAAAATCAACGTTTCCCAGAATTAAATCCCTCCCCCTCAAACAATAAAACCCAACCCACACATCCCATCTCCCTCAGCAAAGGCCTGGTGAAAAAGCCAGGTCTTACACTTTTTATGAAAAGAGGGGAGATCATTGGTAAGGTGAACCTCCAATAGGAAGGAGTTCCACAGTTGTGGTGCAGCAACTGAGAACGCCCTCCTCATGGTCGACACCCGGGAAACCCGGGGGACCTCAAGAAGGGCGCTCCTGGCTGAGGTCGATTCAGAATCCAGAGGGTGAGGTGGCCCTGCATGTAGGTGGGGCCCAGGATTTACCAAGGCCTTACCCATAGATTATGGATCTATGGGTAAGGCCATATGAGACATTAAATCACATTGGGTGACCTTACCCCACATTAGCCTGCAATGCACCTGACCATTAGGCCGGCAGCCTACAGATGTTCATCCACTTCTACCATGGTGCAGGCAGTAGCCTCCTATGTGATGCATCCACTGGAGAAGTCTGGTGGGTAAAGCCACGTGAGACACAGTTGGCCAGATCCTCTGCCTGCCCTGGGGAGGACAAATGTAGCTGTTGGACTGGCAGGGAGAGCAGTCCAAATGATCTCCCCACCCCCCAGCAGAGAAACTGGGTGGATGGGAAGCTTTTACAAGTTCCAAGACACCCCAGGTGGATTGAGGAGCTATCCTCCACATGGACAGGCCGCCAGTCCTGCCCCACCCACCACCCTATGGCCCGCCCACTATCCCACCTTCTGTCATGATGCAGTTGCACAGGAATGGCAACATATGCCCGCAGCTCTATGGTGCCAGTGGGCCTCACCACAGGGCGGGGATGCATATGATCACCCTTTTGGGGTGCCGCCCATTATCCCACATTGGCCTGGGTGGGGAAACAGTAGCCCACGATGTGTCACCAGCCATCTCTGGTTGATACTTCATGTAGCAGAGTGCTGCCCGCCCAGGAACACAAGTGGGTGAATAACTGGCAGCTGCTGGCCTGACATTCAGCTGCATCACAGGCTAATGTGGGGTAAGGTCACCCAATGTGGGTTAACGTCTCATGTGACCTTGCCTTACCCATTGACACATCGTGTGCTACTTTTGCCCCACTTGGGCCATTGTAGGGTAATGGGCTGCCTTCCATCAGGCTGATCCTCTGCAGCTTCACCCTGTGGCCAGTTCTCTGCCATCACCACACAGCCAAGCTTGTAGTTTGCCATTCTTGTCTGTCTACATCATGGCAGGGGGCAGGATAGTGGGTGGTGTGGTGCCAGGCATTAGGCCAGAAATGAAAAATTGTGGTGTATGCTGTTTCCGTCAGAAACAGGTCATCTGCGTGATGCAGAAACTTGCCACATTTCCCTCTTTTTTCACCATTTGTTATTATTTGTTGCTGTTTTTTTGCAAATTGAACACGTCATGTCATCTTCATTATTACAATAATGATAATCAAAATTGTTGTTTTCATTATTATTATTGCAGTAACGAAAACAACAAATACTAATAATAAAAATGACTTTTTGTTTTTGAAATAAAGGGAAAAAACTGAAAAAACGTATTTCTGGCTGTAACCTTTTTGATTATTAGTCAATTCTTATGAAACCTGGGGAGATTGTACCCCCAATAGTGGTCACTATGTGTACCAATTTTAGAAAAGATTAGATAAAGGTAACCAATTTTAGAAGCAAAATAATGTTGTGATTTTAAGAAAAGCTCCATACACATTCATGGCTACACCTTCTTTATCTTCCATCCAACTTGCATGAAACCTGTGGATATTATGTCCCTCCACAAGCTTAACACTCCTGCCAATTTTCAGAAAAATTGGATAAAGGGTTCGGTATAAGACATTAACTTGAAAATACATTTCGAGATGTAACGTTTTTATATTTCATTCTGTTTACAACACATTTGGCAGGAACATATCACATACCTTCCCTGTCATCTCTGCCAATCTACAGGAAAATTTGATAAAGGGACCCAATTTTATAAGAAATTGAAGCTGTCACCTTGAAGACCATTATTCAGATAAATAGCAGCACATGCAGTGCTAGTCAGAGGCAGGCACCTGGCATGGCAGGGGGAGGGAGGCTGTAGGAGTGAGGCATTAGAGCAAACCAAAAGACTGACAGACACATTTTCTGGCCAATTACTGCATGCTTCCAGCTTTACAGGATCAATCGGTAGTGGCTTCGAGGAGGGCATAGGGAGTGGCCCTCAGGCAGGCATAGAAAGAACATAACTGGCACTTTGGAGATAGCATACCAGCAATCAGGAGACACAGTTTACACATCCAGGCTGGCCAATTATCATCACAATCGCATACCGCAGCACTGTGACAGAGGACATAAGAGACTTTTTATTGGCTCTTTCCGAAACAAATGCTTCTGACTTCCCAGTAATAAGTGGGGGAGAGGTGATGGGATGGTCACAGCAAAGAATTAAGATATTTGGTTTACCTTTCTGCTGGCCAATTGGCATCACAAACCGATCTTATACCACAGTGCCATGTAATAGAATCCCTGGCATAGACTCCTTCTCTGCATATGCTGTGCAGGCATATAAAATTGGGATATTTTATCACATCTTTCTGATATTTGTCAGAGATGATTGTGAATGTGTGATATACAGCCCTGCCAAATTTCATGTACACTGGTTGGACTACAAAGATGTTAGCCAGACATACATTTATATGTTAATTGCTTATACCACCAGGACCCTTTATCCAATTCTTCTGAAAGTTTTCAGAGATAGTAAATATTGGAAGGGGTATAAACATGCCAAGTTTCATCTACATTAAATGTGAGGCAAAGAATTTACAGCTAAGAATGTTTATGAAGTTTTTTTTCAAAATAATATAGTTCAACTGCTTATAAAATTGCATTCCTTTAGTCAATATTTTTGGAATTTGGTACACTTAATGCCTTCTATTGGAGGTACAATCCTTCCAAGTGTCAGCCAAATATAATGAAAAACAAAAAGGTTACAGCCACAAATGTGTTTTCCATTGAAACCAATGGAAAACGAAAACGAAAGCAAAAACGAAAATGTGATATTTATGAAAACAAAAATGACAGATTTAAATAATAAAAATGAAAAACAAAAACAAAAAATGATATGGGACCCTGGTGCACACCTCTATTGAGCACGGCTGCTATAGGGCTATAGGGACTTGATCCCAAGTCCCATGTGCACCCCGTGCACAGCCCTAGGGACTGTGGAGACATAAAAGTGCCAACTAAGTGCCAGGGAAGTGCTGGAAATTGCTGTAAAAGTGCTTTAAAACTGTTGTAAAAGTCCCAGAAAGTGACATAAAAATGCCAGAAAGTGATGAAAAATGCTGGAAAATTCTGGAAAGTGATGAAAAATGATGAAAAATGATGAAAAATCACAGGCACTGGTATTGACAATGGTGGGAGTGAAGAATCACCAGATACTAATAAAGTACAGATGAACACAAGCGCTCCTGAAAGATCAGTATTTTCTTGCGCAACTGCTGCAACACTTGCTCTTGTCTCAGCTCTAATGGGTACCTGCTTGTGTGGACAGCTCCTCGGCCCACCCCAGGGTGTGGCGGGGCTTGTGATGGTGGCTCTCCTGGTTTCCCCATGGTGTGTGGAGGAGGGAGGAATCATTTGGACTGACCAACGTGAAGTGTGGTGGCTGCATTCGCCTTGCCCATGGTAGATGGAAGATCCAGCTGGCTGTGTTTCATGTGACTTTACCCTATGTCATGTATCCCTCCCTTATTCTTGCTCCCTCCTTCAGCTCCTTTCCCTTCCCTTGAACTTACTCTTTCAGTGTTGAGAGTAAGGACTAGATATTCATGGACTATACCCAGGGATTGGAAAGGGATCAAATAAAAAAACAGCTCTGGGCCAGACTTTATGCACTAATGCACTGCAAAAATTCATAAGAATAAGTATCAATTTTCTTGGAACTTTCAAGTGTAGAAATGATCTAAAAAACAATCAAGCTAGCACTTGGATATCACTGGGAGAGCAAATAACCTGAATTCAAACTTATCTGATGAAGTCTGGTGAAGTCTAGTAAACATTTGTAATAAATTAATAAATTAATTCAATAAACCAATTCCAAATGTTGCTTTCTCAGTTGACCACCAAAGTTGTGAGATATCTGCCTTAGGCTCTCTCTAAAAATAACTGAGAACAACACATCTGTTTCTCCCAACATGATGTGTGCAATGAAGCACCAAGCAAAGTCACAAGATGTTAGCTCTCTGTTTAAAACTTTTCTTATATGTTGTAAAATAAGATCCAGTACAGACATCACAAACTCTCCTGATTTTAACATTACCATAACTGCTTTGAAACACCAAGGTGGAAGAGGTCCTCATGCTGTCAGGGTTTAGGAAAAGGCCAACAACTGATGAAATTGTAACTGTCTCAGAGAACAGGCAAGTTAAAAATATGGCCCTCCCGCTGGATCAAGGATTGCTGTACCCAGAGCTAGAACATACAGGCAAGCTGAGATGTAATATCAGAGAGCTTCGTGACAGAGAGCTGTCTGTAATAATACATTCATTCCAAGATTAACTTGTACTGGGTTGTTTTATTTTGTTTTACTAGATGTTTTAGAAATAATGGAATATCGTTTTCTTGAAAGAAATATAAATGGGGTTTACACTCACTACAGCCAATTCAAAAGTGAGGATGAAGGGTTTGTTTAAAGGCCCTATTCCTTTATTTTTTTAAAATTGGTTACTTATTGGGCAGAGCTGCTTGTGAATGAGTTGTGTTTTAGGTTACAAGAAAATATTGAGGAATGATGTAATCCTTATTCCTTGCACATAGAAAGCTCCCAATGGGGTGCTGAGCTCTCCAGGTAGGTCAGAATGTATACTACTTTGGACAGTCTAAAGCAGATCAACTCACTTGGGACCTTGTGGATTGTAAACACTGCTTGCTGCCACACGTGACACCAGGAGGGAGGTTGCCCAACCCAGCTTGGGAACACGCTGCCAACATGGTCCCGACTGGGTCTGCCTGCAGAACAAACGTTCCTGTGGCCAAGTCGTCGGAGAGCTGCATGAGTGTGTGACCGCCAGCCCCCACACTGCGTTAAGTGCTCCCCGCTGCCTTGACGGGTAGCCATGGTAGCCTGTGATGGCCACCAGGGCGGACCTGATCTGGACCGGGCTACAGCTGGCTACGCCATACCATACTTGAGTAGCCTGCTGTAGCCCAGTCTGGTGGCCCGTAGCCTGGGCTGTAATTCTGGAGGTGTCTGGGATCACAACCCAGGCACACTGCAGACACACCTGGAAGCAATCCCAGGTAACATCTGGAGGCCCAGCCAACAAATGTGTCGGTGGCCTGCGGTCCCTGGTGGGCCAAAGCCGACCACCGTCATGTTTGTTAGCACCCATTGTTAAAATGATCACTGATATAGCACTTTCAGTAGAGGTGTGCACCAGGGACGCATGCCATTTTTTGTTTTTGTTTTTTGTTTTTGTTATTTAAATCTTTCATTTTCATAAATATAAAACTTTGGTTTTCATTTTTGTTTTTATTTTCGATTTACATTGGTTTCAATGGAAAACACTTTTTTGTTTTTGTTTTTGTTCTTATTATTTTTAGTTTTTGTTATTACAATAACGAATTAAAAATTTTGGTTTTCGTTATAATAACAAAAATGAATTGCACACCCCTAACTTTCAGTGTTTAAAGAACTTTGTATTCCTTATCTAGCTTACCCTACAACAACCCTGTGGGGTACATCTATAATGTTCCCATTTTACAGATGGGGAACTGATGCTGAGAGGCAGTTGATAAGGCCAATTTTACAGATGGGAAACTGATGCTGAGAGACAGTGGATAAGGCCACACAAGATGTTAACCCACATTGGGTGACCATACTCCACATTGGCCCATGATGCAGCTGACCATCAGGCCGGCAGCTGTCAGATGTTCACCCACTTCTGACCCAGGGCGGGCAGCAGGTTGCTATGCTACTGTTGCCCCACCCAGGCCTATGTGGGGTAACAGGCCACCTCCTACCAGGCCAGTTCTGTTCAGCCCTGCGGCGAGGTCTGCTGGCACCACAGGGCTACAGGTGTAGTTCGCTATTCCTTTGCATCTGTGTCACAACGGGGGCGGTGGTGGGGGGAATAGTGAATGGGCCAGGTTGTGTGCCTGCCAATCTGGATGGCTCCTCGGCCTGCCCTGGGACTTGTGATGACAGCCTACCCAGTTTCCCCATGGGTGGGACGGGGAGATCATTTGGACTGCTTTCTCTGCCGACCCATAGCATGGTTGCTGTGTTTGCCCTGTCTGGAGCAGGCAGGGGATCTGCTCAGTCCTGTCTCATGTGGCTTTACCCAGTGATTTGACTTAGCTATGAACTCAGTGAGTGGTGATGGACAAGAAAGAATTTGAACCTGATCTCCCACATCCAAGTCCAACCCTTATCCACAAGGCTGCACAGGCTCCGACATAAAGGCTGTCTGTACACAGGTAACTTGTTCTGGTCACTTCCTTTTCTTGATCTAATCTCCAATTTTATCAATACTTCTGGTTGACCTTAGGAACTTTAATTAGATAATGGGCCTGATACCACTGCCTGTGGATCCTGCGCACACCTACGCTGCACAGAAACCGCACAAATCTCTGTTGACGGAACATTTTGCCACGCGGTTCTCGTGCGTGGGTGTGTGTGGGATCCGCGGGCCATGAGATTGGCCCCATAGGGTGCAAAGTGGTCTTTCAGATGTGTACATTTTTATGTTCCAATTTAATTGTCAGATAACACCGATAATAAAGAAAGCTGTGGTGGCACATTCCCTGCTGTGACTTCTTTCTGTTCCTCCATCCTTCCAAAAACATTGCAAGAGGTTGAAAAATGTGGAACAAATGAGGATGAGTCATTGTCATTAAAGAAAAAAATTCAGAAAGGAAATAAAGCAGTATCACCAGCCAGAAACTGTTTCAAATTCATGGCATGCCTGCCAGAATCATGTGTTTGACTTGGAATGAATCTTTCTTTCTTTCTTTCTTTCTTTCACACATCTTGGGCCCTCTTTCTCTGGCCTCTGTATTTAGAGCCTTGGGGTTGGTTTTTGGCTTTTCGCTAAACCCCCAACGGCTGGAAAACTTAAAATGAAGGCTGAGGCTGCTTTTATGAGTGGCTGGATGCAGTGTGTTCTTCAGCGCGATTCCTGAACAGTCACACAGAGTGCGTTTAGATGCACCAAAAGTAACTGGCTGCCATAGGAAACACCGCTTACGCAGTCTTTTTGACAGCTCATTTTGCAAATCCTGATATCAAGGCTTCCAAAATGCGCCTTCAAAAAGTCCGATTCCTATGAGTGGCAATTCCTATGGCAGCCAGCTACTTCCAGCGCATCGAAATGCACCCGATGGGGTTCTTCAGGAAGCACGTTGAACAATGCGCCGAATCCGGCCACTTGTATAAAAGCGACCTGAGAGGCTCCTGCAATTTGCCTGACTCCAGGAGCCATAAAAACACCCACGACATCTGTGCCAGATCTGGGGAAACTTAGGCCACACGGAAAATGGTGGTGCAAGCACCGGAATGCTTGGGGGCCATGTATTGATTTGGTCATTAGAAAAGGGAAAATGCTACTGTTGTTAATTTTTTATTGTTCAGTTGAACAAAACATCCTTTAGGTGTGTGTGCCCATTCCACATACGTTATTTCTAGTTTACTCCTGGGTTTCAGGTTTTGGAGGCCACCTCCTGAAAAATCACAAATCCGCTATGAGCTGTGACAGAGACCACATTCACACCTGATGGCCTGTGTATGTTTTGGTTCTGAGAAACAATCCAGAAGCCCAAACATGCACGGGGTTCATTGGGTGTGAATTCCTCACCCTGTGCGGCTTTGCTGGCGATCATCCAGGAGATTGCAGTTCAGATTTTCCCTACTCTGCAATCTCCTGAATGATCGGCAGCAAAGCCAAAACATGTGTTGGTGAGGTTGGTGAGGACTGGTGAGGTTGCAGCTCGTCTGCATACGCACCCAGCATCCTCGGCTGTCATCGCTCGAGGACACCACGACTCTCCTGGGGCTTGGCCTTCCTGCCGCCCCAAGCTCCACCGACCAGCGGGCCTAAAGGCGCGCGCCTTACAGGTACTTTTCTCCATTTCTTTTCTACTGTACTTCCCCCTCCTATCTTACTCACTAACATGTCTGCCCTATTTTCTCGCCTTTTCTTTCCCTCCTCTCCTTCTCCTCTTCCTGTCCATCTTTTTCTTCCTCTACTTTTCTCCTCCCAGCTTCTTCCTCCCCCCAACCGATCACCACTCTCTAACCTCCCCCATACATCCTTTGCTCCCTTGGCTACTTTCTCTCATTGCTCCCCTTCCACTCCTGTCTCTAGCCTTCCTCGATGCTCCCCTTCTCCCAATCTTATCCCTATTCCTCCTGTCTCTAGCCTACCACGACGCTCCCCTTCTCCCAATCTTATCCCTATTCCTTGCCTCCCCCCTCATCAACTACCATTTTTCTGCTCCCTCTGGAACTGTCGCTCATCTATCAGTAAAGCTCCCTATATCCATGATCTTTTCCTCTCTCGCTCCCTCCAGCTCCTTGCCCTTACTGAAACTTGGATCACTCCCTCGGACTCTGTCACGCCTGCTACCCTCTCCTGTGGGGGTCTCTCCTTCTCTCACCAACCCCGCCCTGAAGGACGGGGTGGTGGGGTGGGCCTCCTTCTTGCTAAATCCTGTCAGTTCCAACCAATTTCTCCTCCCCCCTCTCTCTCCTTCCATACCTTTGAGGCTCACTCCGTGCGCCTCTACTCCCCCCTCCATCTACGTGTTGCTGTCATCTACCGTCCCCCTGGTCCTCTCTCTTCCTTTCTTTCTGACTTTGAGTCCTGGCTCACTTTCTTCCTCTCTGTTGATATCCCCACTCTCATCCTTGGTGACTTCAACATTCATGTTGATGACCCATCTCAGCCCTCAGTCTCTCGCTTCCTCTCCCTAGCCTCCTCCTTCAACCTCCACCTTTGGACCAACTCCCCCACCCATACTAATGGCCATTCTCTTGATCTTGTCCTCTCTAGAAACTGCTCTGTCGCTGATCTCTCCTTCGATCCTCATCCTATATCAGACCACTTCCTTGCCTCTTTCAACATTTCCCACTGTCCCCCCTCCTCTTCCCCTTCTCTACGCCCCTTCCGTGACCTTCAAGCTATTGATCCCCTGGACTTTGCCTCCTCTCTCTCTCCCCTTCTTCCTACAGTCTTCTCTTCCTCCTCCCCTGACTCCGCTGTCTCTGCTCTCAACGCCTCTCTCTCCTCCACACTTGACTCCCATGCCCCTCTCTCTTCCCGCCCTGCCTTCTCCCACAACCCCCGTCCTTGGCTCACCCCTAGTATCCGCCACCTCCGTTCTTGCACTCGTGCTGCTGAACGACTCTGGCGCAAATCCCATTCTCACGCTGACTTCCTTCACTTCAAATTCTGTCTCTCCACCCTTACTTCTGCTATCTCCCTTGCTAGACAACACTACTATGCCTCCCGCATTGAGTCCTGTTCTCGGGACCCTCGCCGCCTGTTCTCTACCTTTGACTCCCTCCTCAAGCCTCCCTGTCCTCCCCCTCCTTCTTCCCTTTCTGCTCAGGATCTTGCCTCCTTCTTCACCTCCAAGATAGACAAGATCCGCCTCGACATCGCTTCCCACTCCTCTCTTCCCACTCCCACCCCTCTCCCTCCTCCCCCTCCTTCTCTCATGTCCTCCTTCTCCCCTGCCTCCCTTAAGGAAATCTCCTCTCTGCTCTCCTCCTCCAACCCTTCCACTTGCCCCCTTGATCCCATTCCTTCCCGCCTCCTCACCTCCATTACTCCCACTGTCGCCCCTTCCTTCCTGCACATCATCAACCTCTCCCTCTCTACTGGCTCTTTCCCTTCTGCCTTCAAACATGCCACAGTCTCTCCTATTCTCAAAAAGTCCACTCTTGACCCCTCTGACCCTTCTAGCTATCGTCCTGTCTCACTCCTTCCTTTTGCTTCCAAGCTGCTTGAACGTGTTGTCTACTCCCGCTGCCTTGACTTCCTATCCTCCAACTCCTCCCTTGACCCCCTCCAATCTGGCTTCCGCCCCCTTCATTCTACTGAAACTGCTCTCGCTAAGATCACCAACGATCTTCTGGTGGCTAAATCTAAACGTCTCTATTCCATTCTTGTCCTCCTTGATCTCTCTGCTGCCTTCGATACTGTTGACCACTCACTCTTGCTGGATTCCCTTCACTCCCTTGGCTTTTGTGGCTCTGTCCATAACTGGTTCTCCTCCTACCTCTCTGACCGCTCCTTTAATGTGTCTCTCTCCAACTCCGCCTCCTCCTCCTTCCCCCTCTCAGTTGGTGTTCCTCAAGGCTCTGTTCTTGGCCCTCTCCTCTTCTCGATCTATACCTCATCCTTAGGCAAACTCATTGCCTCCCATGGCTTCCAATACCACCTCTATGCTGATGACACTCAACTCTATCTCTCTACTCCCTCTCTCTCTCCCTCTGTTCAAGCTCGTCTCATCAACTGTCTCTCTGACATCTCTACCTGGATGTCTCAACGTCAACTCAAACTCAACATGGCTAAAACTGAACTCCTTATCTTCCCCCCTCATCCTTCCTCTCCTTCCTCACTGTCAATAACTATTGATGGAGTCACCATCCTGCCTGTCCCCCAAGCCCGTAGCCTAGGCTTCATCTTTGACTCAGCCCTTTCTTTTAAACCCTACATTGACTCTGTTGCTAAATCCTGTCGCTTCTCCCTCCATAACATTGCTAAGATTCGCCCTTTTCTCTCTGTCTCGTCTGCCAAAACTCTTGTTCATGCTCTGGTCATCTCTCGCCTCAATTACTGTAACCTCCTTCTCACTGGCCTTCCCCGGTCTCACCTTTCTCCCCTCATCTCTGTCCAAAACTCTGCTGCCAGGGTCATCTACCTCGCCAGTCGCTTCGACCATGTGCAGCCCCTCCTCTCTTCGCTTCACTGGCTTCCCCTTCCTGAACGAATCCTGCACAAGCTCCTAGTCTTCACCTATAAAGCTCTTCACAACCTTGCTCCCCCCTACCTCTCTGCACTTATCGCCCTCCATACTCCAGCCCGTGCACTTCGCTCCTCCTCTGTCCCTTCTCTCACCCTTCCACGCCTTCCCTGCTCCCCTAAGCGCCTTCGTCCCTTCTCACTTGCTGCCCCCCATGCCTGGAACTCCCTCCCTGTCCACATCCGCCTTGCCCCCTCCCTTCATACCTTCAAATCTCTCCTTAAAACTCACCTCTTTCGCTCTGCTCTGTCTGACTCTTTATCCTGCTGAGCCACTATTCCTATACCTACGATCGGTTTACCCTTATCCTTGCAACATGGACCTGCCTGCTGTCATTCTCATCGTAACCAAGCCAAGTACGTGCACTTGAGACCTCGCATCTTCATGAATGTTAGACCCCTTGTCTCTCCCTCCTTTCCCCTTCCTAAGTCTCTCCCCCAGCTCCTGTCTCTCAGATTGTAAGCCCTAGGGGCAGGGACCGTGTCTATTTTATTACTATGTAAAGTGCCAGGCACACTGCTGGCACTATATAAATGTTTGTTAATAATAATAATAATAATGTGTAGCACGTCAGGTGTGAACATGGCCTGAGATGCTCTCGGCTCATGCATTTCAGCAATGCTTCTCACACTAACGGTGCCATTGGAGTTTCTATACTTCTCTCACTGATCCTGGTCATTTATTTATGGAACCTGTGGGAATCTCCAATGCACAAAGACTGAGCAACCACATAGGGTGATTCAAGGGGCTCGTTTTGACCTAGTTTCAGTTGGTGACACCCGCCAGTGGTCAGGACTACTTCTTGTGAATTAGCTCCATGCCCGTCCTGGCTGGTTAAGTCCTGCTGAGGGTCTATGGGGCCATTGCTGGCTGGGGTGGCCAATGCCTCCCTGCAAGAGGGAAGAGTGCTGGGCTGTCTCAAGGAGACGGTGGTGCAGCCTCTGCTCAAGAGACCATTGCTTGATGTTGACTCCCCTGCCAGCTATCGGCCTGTCTCTAACCTTCCCTTTTTAGGGAAGGTTATTGAATGGGTAGTGGCTCGGCAGCTACAGGAGCATCTTGATTGCATCGGTTTTCTTGATCCCTCCCAGTCGGGCTTCCATCCGGGGCATGGCACCGAGACTGTGCTTGTGGCTTTGGTAGATGACCTACGCCGGAAATTGGATCGGGGTTGTTCAACCCTGTTGATATTTCTAGATCTGTCAGCTGCGTTTGACACTGTTGATCATGAGATGTTGGTGACGTGCCTACAGGACTGTGCAGGGGTGGATGGGACTGTTCTTGAATGGTTCTGCTCTTTCCTGACCAGAAGAACCCAGCAGATGGTACTCGGGGATTATTTTTCATCATACCGAGACCTCTCGTGTGGAGTCTCATAGGGTTCTGTTTTGTCCCCTCTCCTGTTCAACGCATATATGCAGCCACTCGGTGAGGTGATTAGCGGGTTCGGTGTGCGGTGGCAGCAGGGTGGGGTTGAAAGATGGAATTATGGTTGATGTGTATTATATGTTATGGGCTGTATTAGAAGGGGATTTTATGAGTTAGATATTGTTATAGGTTGTGAAGTTGCCCCTCCTTCTGGTGAGAGCAGGAGGATGGGGGGGGTAGAAGGGCCCCCTGGTGGCAGCAGAATGGGGTTGGAAGGTGGAATCATGGTTGATATGTATTATGTATGGGATATAATTGTGTTATATTGACTCATGATGGGATTTGTTTATTGTGGATTGTTGGTCCTTGTGGACTTATTTTCTTCTGTATTTATGTGTGTTGTAAGCCGCCTCGAGCTGCTGAGGTAGGAGAGTGAGGGGTATAAATTAAAGGTGAAATAAAAATGAAATATGCTGATGACACCCAGCTATACCTCTCTTTTTCAACAGACCCAGGCCCAGCAGACTTGATGCTTACTCGGTGTTTGGCGACTGTGGGGGACTGGATGAGGACCAATTGACTGAGGCTGAAGTCTGACAAGACAGAGGTGATATTAGTGGGTAAGGCAATGGAGTTGGCAGCCCCCATTATTGATGGGGTATACCCCCCATTGGCCTCCCAGGTATGGAGTCTTGGGGTGCTCCTCAATGCACAGCTCCGCCTGGATCCTCAAGTTGAGGCTGTGGCGAGGAGTGCTTTTTGCCAATTACATCTGGTGCGATGGCTTTGACTGTTTGTTTCAGACTCAGACCTGACCACTGTCATCCATGCTTTCATCACCTGTAGACTTGACTATTGCAACACACTCTACATACCTATGGTGATGCCTCTGAAATTGCAGCTGGTGCAGAATGTGGTGGTCCATCTCTTAGTGGGACTGGGCCACTGGGAACATATTACACAGGTGCTCCGTTCTCTGCACTGGCTGCCGGTGGCTTTCTAAGCCTGATTTAAGATGTTGTTCTTGGCCTATAAACCCCTAAATGGCCTGGGCCCTGCCTATCTTTGAGACCGTCTCACTACCTGGGTCCTGGATCAGTTCCTGCGGTCGGCCGGGGGTGCCTTGCTCGAGGTCCCCTGAGTTTTTTGGGGGGGGGCATGCAGGAGAGGGCATTCTTGGTGGCCACACCATGGCTGTGGAACTCCCTTCAGGTAGAGGTCCAGTTGCTCCCAGATCTTCCCTCCTTTCAGAGAAGTTGTAAGACCTGGTTGTTTCACCAGGCATTTGGCAGGGGAGATGGATAGTGGTGTGGTGGGGTATTGGGTATTGGGGGGGGAACATGTTACTTCCTCCTGTTATGATGTTTTATTATGATGTTTTAATGACTGTAAGCCACCCTGAGCCGCCCGTGGTAGGACGGGTGGTGTAACAAATCTTTTAAATAATATAAATATAAAGCCTTAAACAGATTTACCCCCAGGTATCCATTATGTTCCATCACGGCTTCTGAGGTGACTGAGAATGCCCTCTTACAAGTATCAACTGCCCATGAGGTTTTTACAAGGGAATGCAGAGAGGTATTCTTGGTGACTACCCTACAATTATGGAGCTCCCTGCCCTTGAGGGTTCACCTAAGCCTGAGCCTACTCACCTTCCAGAAGAGATGCAAGACCTTTTTGCTTGGTCAGACATTTGGCAGGCAAGGATAGGTTGGGTGGGGGGATTAGATGGTGGGTGTGGGCATTTAGTTGCTTTTATACATTTGTATGTGTTTTATAAGCTACCCTGAGCGTTATTTGGGGGTGAAGCAAAAATTGGATAAATAAATAAATTCAAAAATTCCCTGAACATTTCCCCACTTAGTATTTCACATGTCTCCCAATTCCAGAATATTGATGGGTTACAGTACGAAGTTATTAATGTATCACGTAAACTCAACTAATATGCTCAGCACACGATGAGTAGAAAGTGTTTTTTTGCTAATTGTGCTTGAGTTTTGTTAGTTTCAGTGCTGAATATGGAACTGGAGGGGCCACTCCAGGTTTATCTCTGTGGATAAATAGAATTGGAGCAAATTTTACAGAATTTTGCGGTTAGGGAATCCTTAGCATCAAAATCTAAGTCAAGCACCAATTTGCTTTGCAGCTGAGCTAGTACATGGAGCTATGTCTGCAAAGCTCCAGCAGGCTGAAATAGGAAATAGGAGTGTGTATTTTTTTGTTGTTAAACTGGTAACTTAAATGTATTATTTATTTATTTTCATTATTTATTCCCCGCCTCTCCTGCCAACACAGCTCAAGGCGGCTTACAAAAGTTAAAACATCATTAAATATATATATAAAATTCACATAAAAGGGGAAGCATGAAAATAAGAAAATAAAAACTCCATCTTTCCCACCCACCCTTCACCCACATCCTTCACCAAAGGCCTGGTGGAACAGCCAGGTCTTGCACTGTCATCAAAATGAGGCAAGGTCCGGGGCTACCTGGGCCTTGACTGGAAGAGAGTTCCACAGTCATTTACTAATTTAATTAAAATGAATGTATATTCAAATAATATTCACTGAAAAAAATCATTTTCATTTTGGCCCTATTACACTCTATACAGCCTGCCATGAGACTGCAAAAGCACTCCAAGGAAGGCAGAGTGGAGAGAGCAGTCAGGAGACATGACAAGCATCCCCACTGACTAATTGGCAGTAGGAACACATCAGGCAGCAGGATAGGTCTTTCTTCAATGCTGCCAGAAACTTGGCAATGCCAGTCAGTTGGGGGAGGGCACTGAGGAGCCTATGTAACCCCCTGGGGAGTGCCTGCCAGTACCTGCTGCTTCTAAGGCTGCCTGCTGCAGTTTGTCTCTCTCATATCCTGCCACCTTATGGCACTCCTTGAAAGTTGACACCCTGTTACATCTGGGTTGCTGCCAACTGTCCATTGCCACCTGCCCTTATCTCTCTACCTCGTATGGCACCCATCCACTCTGGGTCACTTTCTGCAAGTTGAAGCCCTGTTGTACTTAGGGTGCTGCCTGTGCCTGCTGCTTCTGTGGCTGGCTACTGCCAGTTAGGGATGGGTGAACAGATTGCGGTTCGGGTTCAGTTGTTCGGTTCGTTTCAGTTCAGTTTGCCCGTTCGGTTCGGCCGTCGAGTTTGGGTTCGGTCGTTCGGTTTGGTCGTGTTTGGTTTGGTTTGGGCATTCGGAAAAAGTATCGCAAGAGCCTGTGATTGCACTGGAAACCGGAAATTTGAGTTCGTGTGGAGGTTGTGTGGGTGAGAGCGTGTGTGTTGTGGCTGGATGGGTGTTCGGTTTTGATTCGTGTGTTTTGGCTGTGTGGTGTGTTGGTTTTGGTTTGTCTGGTTGGTGAGTGTTGGTGGGTGTGTTCGCTGGCTGTGTCTGTTTAAATAAAAATAAAAAAATGGAGAAGAAGGTGACCAGTGCCACCACCATTAAACGCCGGGCCTGGGGGAAGACCAAGGTGGCGGAGCCGGTGGTGGAGGAAGAAGTTCCTCCTGCTGCTGCTTCTGGACCTTCAGTGGTGGAGGAGGAGCCAGAGCCAGTGGGCACAGGAGGTGCTGCTGCCACTGCTGCCAGGTTTATTAACTTTTTTTTTTACTTTGAGGACAAGAAACTTAAGACTTTATCCGTTATAGTGAGCTCACTGGCATGCGGGTGGGTGCATGGGTGGTGGGCATCAGTCAGGCACAAACAGTGCACATCAACGGGTAGCAGCGCATGGCTGCCACAGAGAGAGAGGGTAATGTAGTATGGGGGGTTCTTCCAGCAGTCAGGCACAAGCACAAGCAGCACCCCCACCCAAACATGTGCCAGGCTAGCAAGAGTCTCCACTCTCCAGTTGCCATCCCTACCTAGCACCCCCAAATAAAGTCAGGATTTGCACGTGCCAGCCAGGGTCTTTCCAGTTGCCATCCCTAGTGCTCCAGGGAGGGCAGGATTTGCACATGCCAGCCAGGGTCTCTCCATTGCTATCCCTCCCTAGCAGCACCCCAAGGAGGGCAGGATTTGCACGTGCCAGCCAGGGTCTTTCTAGTTGCCATCCCTAGCACCCCAAGGAGGGCAGGATTTGCACATGCCAGCAAGAGTCTTTCTAGCTGCCATCTCTAGCACCTCAAGGAGGGCAGGATTTGCACGTGCCAGCCAGGGTTAACATCTTCCATTGCCATCCCTAGCACCCCAAGGAGGGAGGACTAGAGGCATCATCATAAATGGATTATATTACTTAGGTGTTGTTTATGTGTTCCTGTTTCACAGAGGAATCAGATGCCAGCCCCAGAACTGGTGCCACGCCATGCAGGACAATGAGGCGGAGGTCAGACTCGCCAGTGCCACCCCCAGACAGTCAGCAGACAAGGTCCGATGTCTGGAAGTGGTTTGAGAAGCACGAAAAATACACCGTCTGCAAGCAAGGCACGGGGGCTGGAACAACAGGGAATGGATTGCCCAATGCCCTATGACCTGTTAGGAACAGAAGGCCCCTGCAAAGAGATATTGGTCACCCACCCACTTGTGGAGAAGACAGAATGCAGGCAGGGCTTGACACAGACCATTGGTCTGATGTAGTATGGCACTACTTATGTTCCTATCTTTTTATGTTCTTTAGATCTGCTTCAAAAGATTAAAAAGGCAGAGAGAGGGGACCACATGGGGCTAATCACCCATATTGAAAGGCTCCATGGCCTGACGGTGAAGCAGCAGGAGGACTCTGGCATGACTGTGGAGCCTGAGCAACAACGCCAGAAGAAAGGGGAGAAGGCAATCTGGAAGTGTCAGCATATAAGCCCTTCCCCCTCCTCCAGCCCCGATGTGGAGTCCCCCGTGCCCCGGGAGTCTGCTGAGGACAAGGCCTTTTGGGTGGAGGTGGAGAGGCCCACCCGGGACTTTGTGGCTGCCCTAAAGGTGCAAGCAACCACCATGGAGAACCGACTGGTGGAACGGTTCCAGGCAGTCAAGATGCAGGAAAAGAAGGTGGAGGCATACACGCAGTACATCTCAAAGTATGTCTCCACCGAGATGATTGACCTGGAACTCTTCCGCCAGTTGGTCTCCAACTGGCAGGCGGCCGTGGCAGGGGATGTTGACTATGCTATCGAGCACGGCTATGAAATTTTGGCGGGTGTGATGCCCCCTGCCCCTACCTCCCGTGCACCCCTTCTGCCTTTTCCCCAACTTCCGGGGGGCTGGCCTAAAAATTGAATAAATAGATAAGTTTCCTTTCTAGTTTAAAACATTTGGTTTTTGTTTTATAATGTTGTTGTTGTTGTTCTTGTTGTTGTTTTGTTAAGAAAAGTTATATTTGTTGATATTGTTATGAGCTTTGTTTGAACTTTCAATCTTTTATCCCTCTGTGCGGAAGTTCAGACTGGCAGGTGGCAGAATCTCATAAAGCTTGCTGATCCCTACCAGCAGCACCTGGCACCACATGTAGCGTAGTTAAGGTATTCATCCAAAGATGTGCCAGTAGCAGGGTCTGAACTTGCAGACAGCCCCCCAGGAAGGGCAGGGCTTGTGTCTGTGTGGGTGTGCCAGAGAGAAAGAGAGACAGGCTCCTTGGAAGCGGGTGCTGGTGGTTAGACGGTGGATTGCTGGTTGCCAGGGTACAGAACCCTTTGCACAGACAGCATATAGGCCTGGAGGTGAGGGCCTTTGGCAGCAGCAAACATGGGTTACCGGGGCAGGCAGGCAGCATGGCATGAGCGACATTCAGGCAGGATTTGAGCTTGGCAACCTGGGCGGGCGGCAGGCAATCATGGCAGCTTGGCATGAGAGGCAGGCAGGCAGGCAGGTGGGCTGAGGCAAGCTTTGAGCTGGCAATGGCAACCTGGGCAAGCAGGCAGGCAGCGTGGCATGAGCAGCTATCAGGCAGACTTTGAGCTTGGCAGTCTGGGCAGGAAGACAGACTACATGGCATGATTGGGAGCAGCAGCAGCCATCGAGTTTCTCTGGTACAGACCTCTTGGCTGGAACAGACAACATATAGGCCTGGGGGCCATGGGCAACAGAAGCAGACAGTGTGTTGCCCGGGTACAGAACCGCTGGCACAGACAGCATATAGGCCTGGGGGCCATTGGCACTAGCAGCAGCAGACATTGGTTGCCAGGGCAGGCAGGCAGATGGCATGGCATGAGCGGCAGTTAGACAGACTGAGGCAGGGGTTGAGCTTTGCAACCTGGGCGGGTGGGCAGGCAGGCAACGTGGTATGAGAGGCAGTAGGGCAGGCTGGCTTGGGCAAACTTTGAGCTAGGCAACCTGGGTGAGCAGACAGGCACCTTGTCATGGGTGGCAGGAAGGCAGACTGAGGCATACTTTGAGCTTGGTGGCAAGCTGGGCGGGCAGACAGGCAACATGGCATGAGAGGCAGTAGGGCAGGCAAACTGGGACATTGCAAAGACTGTGCAGCGCAAGAGAGTGAGAGTCAGTCAGTGTCATATAGGCGGGGTGATATCGTGTAGCCATAGGTCGGCTTGCAGGCTTACAGTTTATTTCCCAATGCCACCCTGCATCATGAGGTCAGTCAGATAAGGCGGCCGAGGCCATCTAGTATGAGAGAGAGAGAGAGAGAGAGAGAGAGAGAGAGAGAGGCAGGGCAGGTGCCAGGCATTGGGAGGGAGGGACAGCACCTCAGCAGCATAGGAGCAGTATCTCTAGCCCAGATTGAGGAGGAGCCCCGTCCTGACTGCCCCTGGCATGGGATGGCATGTGCCACTGCACCATCACTCCTTGTCCAGGGGTAGCTCAGGGAATCCCAGCAGTGGAAGGTTCATCTTTAGGAACAACAACTGCTCCACCAACTTGGCCCCCAGTCTCAGGTGATACGGGGAGCAAATATCCCCCACCACAGAGAACACCCGCTCGCTGGGGACACTGGTTGGTGGGCAGGACAAGATACCCTTGGACACTTTCAACAGGGCTGGCCACATGTTGGCTTTGCCGGCCCATTAGGCCATGGGTTTGCTGCTGGGATCAATGCATGGGTCCTCCTCCAGGTAGGTCTCCACTGCTGCTGAGGCACCATCATACTCCCTCTGGTAGCTCTGGGTGGGCACCACCTGCTCCACTGTCCTCAGCCATGCTGCTTGCCCTTTTGTGCTGGGCCCCATGCTCCCCAGAGTGGAATGCACACAGGAGGAGCTGCTGGCGCTACTATCGGGTACTGCTGCTGCTGCTCATCCTGCTGCTGCTGGTGCTGCTGGTGCTATCACTAGGGCTGGGGGCAGGATTAGACCCAGCTGGCTGGAAGGGGTCACTGCTCCAACTCCCACCCTCCCCAGGGGCGTCCTGCTGCATGGCCCACTCTACCTGCCGGACCTTCTGCACCAGCATACCCTTCCAGAGGCCATAGATCGCTATCTCATGTGCCATGCTGCCCTTGATCCTGGGATCCAGCATGTTTGCCAGGACATATTCCTCCAGGTGCAGGAGCTCATCAAAGTGCGCACTCAGTCCTGCCTTCAGCTTCCATGCCAGGTCAAGTGCCTCATTGGGGATTTCCTGCCCTGAGGGCAACAATCCCCCCCCCCGAGAATCTCATTCAGGCTCCTTGTGAGACTATGTACCAGTGGGGTCACCTGGCTGAGGGTGGCAGTGGAGCTGCTCACGGTCTCCGCCACAGCCAGGAACGGTCTCAGGATGAAGACCGTGTGAGCTAGAATCTCCGATTCCTCCCTGTTGTACCCTGGAGGTGCCTCGATGTCTGTCTCCAGTTCCACCTGATGCAGGGTGGCTTTCTGCTCAAGAAGCCACTTGAGCATCAGGAAGGTGGAATTCCACCTGGTGGAGACATCCTGGATGAGGGTGTGCACTGGGGACCCTTACTCGGCCTGCTTCTCCCAGAGGAACTCGCTGCCCTTCACGCTGTGGTTGAAGAACCACACTAGCTTCCTCACCCGCTTGACCAGGGAGCTAAGGGTGCCTGACCCAATCCCCTTCTCCCCCAAGCCCAAAGCATCCTTCATCACCACAAGATGGAGGGTGTGTGCGGTGCAAGGGATGCTTGTGAAGTCCCCGTCACGGACTGCCTTTAGTATATTGGCCACATTGTCCATGACCACACACACCCATTGGTGAAGACCATGCCTGGCGTGACCCACTCCCTCACCATGGTGTCCAGGGATGCCTCGAAGTTCCTTGAGGTGTGGGAGCTGTCCATGACTTGTATCTGAAGCAGGGCCCACATGTACCCTGCTTCAGGACCCCTCCTGCCACTGCCAAACGCTGCCTCTGGGTCCTGCCACCAGTTTGCAGTCACTGCCAGGTAGGCATGCTGGGTGTTTCTGGTGGACCACAGGTCAGTGGTGAAGTGGACTGTGCCCCCCGCCCCAGCCCCTGCCAGCTGCTCTCTCATCCGCTCCTTCAAAGCCCTGTACAGCTGTGACACCACAGTCCGACTCGGTGGAGCAGGAAGGTAATTTACAGTTGGGGGCCAGGAACCCAATCAGCCACTGGAAGTTCTTGTCCTCCACAACTGAGAAGGGCTGCCCATCCAGGGCAATCATTTCTGCCAACATGTGCTTCGCTTTCTCTTGGAAGCCAGTGCCACCGTGCCCTGCCGATGGCCTTGACAGGTCCCCCCACCCCCCTCCTCCATGGTGGACTGACGGTGCTGCTGGGGAGGCTCCTGAGGAATACTGCTCCTGCTGCTAGAGGCAGAAGTTGGTGCTGGTGCAGGACGCTTGCCCGGTGAAGGAGCTGGGCGTCTGGCCTCTGCAGTTGGAAACCTGCTTGCATCCACTTCCCCTGCCTACCCGCTGAGCAGCAGAGCACTATGGCATGACTTTAGGTGCCTTGCCATTACCATTGTCCCCAGGTTGCTGAGCACATGCCCACACGTTACCATCTTTTTGCACATAGTGCACTGCACCTCTCTGGGATCATCTGCCTGCACCTGCTTAAAATGATCCCAGACTGAGGATTTTGTCCCCCGTCCTGCCTTCTGGCCCACCCCGGGTGACGCACTGCTGCCAGTGCTGCTGGGAGGGGGAGAAATTCATTCATTCATTCATTCATTCATTCATTCGATTTTTACCCCGCCCCTCCTAAAAACAGCTCGGGGCGGCTTACAACAACAAAAAACAATACATATAAAATATATCTAAAAACAATTAAAACATATCAAATACAAATTCAGAGTATTAAAACAGGGCCCGAGAACTCAATAAAACAATAAATAGGGTAGGGTAGATAAAACCCTCTAACCCCCCTCCCCAAAGGCCTGGGCGAACAGCCAGGTTTTACAACTTCGCTGGAATGTCAAAAGGCTTGGGGCCAGGCGAGCTTCCTCCGGGAGGAAGTTCCAAAGGTGTGGCCCAGCTACTGAGAGTGCCCTCTCCATTGTGGACCCCCGCTTAATGCAAAGGACCTCCAAGAAGGCACCTCTGGTGGACCGAAGGAGCCGCTCTCGGGCGCGGAGGGCGAGGCGGTCCCTGAGGTACAAGGGGCCCAGACCATGAAGGGCCTTAGAGATCAACACCAAAACCTTGAACCTGGCTCGGCACGCTATTGGCAACCAGTGCAGAGCATGGAGCACAGGTGTTATGTGCTCCCAACGACCCGTCCCCAAAAGGAGGTGGGCTGCCGCATTCTGCACTAGCTGCAGCCTCCGAACCAGGAACAAGGGCAGCCCCACGTAGAGCACGTTGCAATAGTCCAGCCTTGAGGTGACGAAGGCATGGATGAGGGAGACCAGGTCCGGGCCGGAGACGAACGGATGCAGCCTCCACACCAGATGCAACTGGCAGAAGGCAGCCTTCGCGACTGCCTCCACCTTCCGCTCCAGGCGGAGATCCACGTCCAATATCACCCCCAGACTCCGGACCTGCTGAGCTATGGGAGGGTGAACCCCCCCCAATCAGGGGGGCCACTACCTCCCTCAATCTCCCCACCAACATTACCTCCATCTTATCGGGGTTGAGCTTCAGTCTG
>QEPC01008128.1:1191145-1206123 GCA_003113815.1 Sphenodon punctatus | reverse complement strand
GGGGGCCACGATGGAGAGGGCATTCTCGGTGGTGGGACCGCGGCTGTGGAACTCCCTTCCGGAGGAAGCTCGCCTGGCCCCAAGCCTTTTAACATTTCGGCGGAACTGTAAGACCTGGCTGTTTGCCCAGGCCTTTGGGAGGGAGGGCGGGGAGGGGGGGGTTTAGTCCCCTACCCATTTGTGTTGGTTTTTGTCTGGCCCTGTGAGTTATATTTATATTTCGGCAGAATTGTAAGACCTGGCTGTTTGCCCAGGCCTTTGGGAGGGAGGGCGGGGAGGGGGGTGTTTAGTCCCCTACCCATTTATGTTGGTTTTTGTCTGACCCTGTGAGTTATATTTATATTTAATATCTAAGGTTTTTAAGTATTTTGTATTTTATTGTATTTTTATGATTTTAATGTTGGAAGCCGCCCCGAGCTGCGTTGCAGGAGGGGCGGGGTAAAAATTTACTAAATAAAAATAAATAATAGAGTCTCCTTGAGGCACAATTAGAAGCTATCTATTACTTTTAGTGTAGGGAGGGGGAACCTGTGATTCCTTGGCCAAATTTGACTCAGGGCTGTTTTTTATTTAGCCTCTTTCCAGATTCTGGATCAGGCCTATAGATCCAATCTCCCCCCTAAAACTCTGGAAGAGTGAGGTTGGGGGAAAGGAGCGGAGAGGAAGACATACACTCCAGAATATAGGATGGATGCATGGCATTGATCAGGGATGGGGAACCACAGGCCTGGGGGCCAAATGCAACCCATAACAAGTTTTTATGTGGTCCCTTTCAAGCTCCTAGATCTGATCCCCAGATCCAGTTTCTAACTCCAAACACTGAGCTCAGTGTAAGGGATCAACGATGAGGGCATGCAGACAAGTATAGGAAACAGATCCATGGCACAAATCTATGATCTGGGACTTCTTTTTCTTGAGTGCATCCCTTAAGCACTCACACCCCCAACTTGTATGTGGCCCTCAGAGCTTGTACTAATTTTCAAAGTGACCCCTGGGATGGAAAAGGGTGCCCCCCCCCTCCCCTAGCATAGATCCATGAACTCTTTCTTCCCTCATCCTTGGCGCACCCCTTTTGTGGCCCTACTTCCAACTCCTATCTGGCCTACAGAGCTTGTACTAATTCTCAGGGTGCCATGTGTGAGGGCAAAGGTCCTCCATCCCTGCCTTATATGATGTGAGAAAATAAAATATCCCTATCTGACTGTTGGTAATTATTATGGTTGGATGACAGCAAGAGCTATGAGTCTCTTGGTGGGAGTGGGATAAGTGTCCCAGAAAACATCTATTCAAGGATCAGTAGAGAAATGCAGCCTGCATTAGGGTTAATACAGCTGCAGCAGGGATTTGGCAAGGCGCAAAAATGACTGAAATGGCCCACTAAGGTTCTGAGTAAGTTCATCTTCTCCCTCAGGCAGCCCTCTTTAGGAGGTGCCATGGAGCAATAGCTCTACCCTTGGGAGATAGTGCCAACACTGTTTTGTCCTTGTCTAGCAATGAATGCTCGCTCAGGAGCAGTTGTTCCTTGGTGTTGTAATTTTCAACCTCCTGCATCAACAGAATTGAATCTAAGCTACAGTGTTTAAACAAAGGGTAATTTCAGATGTTACGTGCTCCCGAGTCACCACAGTGGATTCCTGACCATGGTGAGCTGGCTAACCCCCTCCTGTGGTCCAGGAAAGCCCCGAACAGATGTGATGGGAGTGGGATAATGGCAAGGAAATGGCCGGCTGGACCACGACCCAGTGCAGCGCAACAGACGTTATGCCGATTCTGGACCGTGGTCAGAACACCCAGAAGCCATCGTGGTGGGGCGGCAGGAATACATGGCCGACTGAGGGCAAACGAAGTCAGAAGTGCCAAAAGGCAACGCTCACACAAGGGAAATGGGAAGGGAGGGGGAGGAGACCTGCAGAGGCGGGGCACACACAACAGGGACAGCGAAGCCATGGACACAGCAGAACACAAACCACACACACGCCCAGGCCCAAACACACCCGAATGGGAATGGAAGGAAGGGGGAAGCACACTGGGGCACACAGGGAAGCAACAACACAGGACAGGGAATGGACAGACACCCAGGAAGGGACATGCACACTGGGCACTGTGCACAGCCAGGAGCAGCAGCATGGAGAGGGGGGAAGGGAGACAGCACCCTTGGAAGGCCAACACACACAGCACCACAGAAACAGGGGGGGGGGAGCCCAAGGAAGCAGAGGGGATCGGGCCAGGAACAGGCCAGAACATGGTGAAAGGCACCCAGACTCCCACTGAAAGCACACACAGCACAGGCCACCCAACAGCACAACAGGTGACCAAAGTCACAGGGGTCCCCATGGGGACAGAGCAGGGTCACAGAGGGAGGGCAAACAATCCGGGGAAGGCACCGGAGTGGTCGGAGGCAGGTCCATATGGCAGGGATCCCCCGAGCAGATGCAAAGGCATGGCCGGGCATGGATACGAGCTGGAACCGGCATGTAGCACATGCAACCTCCACCCCGGAGGAAGCCAGGAGGTGCTGTCCAGGGGCCCCAGACCCTCACAGTCACGGAGGCATCCAGGGGTTGGGGTGAAATCACGGACACAGGTGAGCGGGTGGCTGTGGAAGGAATGACAACACCACGGGGAGAGCCGGTAGTGGTGTCAGGCAGCAGGAACCAGCCAAGGGGGGGAGAGGGCGGGCATGGAGAGGAACACCACAGGCATCAAAGGCCAGGGTATGCCTGTGGAGGGGGCACAGAAACACAGGCAAGCGGCACAGAGGCACCCAACCTAGCCACAACTGCAGCGAGGATGGAACGGCAAGGAGTGAGCAGCCAGTGCCCCGAGCCAGCAGGGAGGTGCAGGGAGCACATGGCGGGGATGTCATCCATGCCACTGAAGACACAGGGGGCCTCACAGCCAGGTGCATGGGGTCACGAAGGGGGCCAGGGATGGGTTGGCCCACCAGATGCATGTAGTGGGTCCACTGAAGCATGTCCTGGCGGTAGCCCATCCCCGCCCTGTGGTGGACAACGAGGTAGTAGGCCTCAAATGGATCTGGGCCAGTGAGCCCAACCTGAACGTCAGCATGGGATCACACAGCAGCCAGCACCTCCAGCTCCAGTCTGGTGGGTTCCGACAATGTGTAGTCAGCAGCAGGGGCCAAGGCAGGTGCTCTAGCTCCAACAGGTGGCAATATGTTGCCCCGCGCGACCGCTGGTAGCCACGGACCCTGTGGATGCAGCCGAAGAAGGAAACAGCCAGGGCAGGGCCCCCCTCCTCCAGGCAGGTTGTGAACCCGGCCAGGCTACACATCGAGAGGGCCAACATGGCCACTGCTGCAGACCACGCCACATGAGAGCACCTTATCTCCGGAGTGCACCCATCAGGAAAGGAACAGAGGTCCAGTGCCTCTGCATGGAGCTGGCACTTGCGAGCACTGGCCTCATAGCCAAACTAACGAAGGCCAGAGCTCAGACTCGCGTAGGCACCAGGGAGGGTATCCGGGCAGCACAAGAGCAGCTGCATGGCCGGGTAATGCCACAGGTCAGTTAGGGCCATGGTCTCCCAGTAGGTCCAGCTATGGGGGGAGCCAGGCGATCTGGGGTGCGGGCACCCCAGGGCAGCACTGCTGGCCATGGTCCAGCAGCCCGAGGATCTACCCAGTAAGGGAAGAGGGGTCTCATGTTGCCATGTGGGTTGGGGAGGGAAGAAGGGGAGCTCCAAGGACATGCAATAAGCCACAACACAGGATGGATAGCAAGCGATGCGTGGGGAGCAGACCCAGCACAGCTGCAGGAACAGAGCACAGAGATTTTCCAGCAAGCACTGATAGCAGGGTGGTGATGACAACAGGGAACCAGCTGCAGACTGCACTGATGGGTGCATGCAGACCCGGGGCACGAGCCCCATGACGGGAGCGTAGGTGCACTCGGGGGGGTGGGGGGTGCCCTAGTAGTTACACACCAGCCGGCTGGTGAGTGCAACTGGCATGAGGAGGCCTGGGAAAGCCCCACTGGCACAGGTGAGTAGCCCCTGGCCAGCTGCGGGCGGCCGAGGGCAGTCAATATGGATGTGCCGGGGCCTACCCCACAGGTGCACGATCAGGGCATGGAGCAGGGGTGGGCCCGGGACACGGGCAGGAGAGCTGTGCGCCGGACCGCACCGTGGGCTTGATTTGCCATGGACGCGGGCCAGAGGAATGCATGGTGGCTGCTCCTGGTACTATGTGGAGCACTGTCATGCTCACCATGTCCACACAAAGGTGGCTCTGGGTCATGGACCGGGCATAGGAATGGTGGGCCGGGGCCTTGGCATGGTGGGACAGTGCAGCATGGAGGGCACACTTCCGCATGGACAGGCGGTTCCTCCTGCACCTTGCTGAGCTGTTGGCGCCCTGGCTGGAGCGATTGCGCACCCACATGTGCACCCCCCATACCCGTGGTCCAGCACGTGGCCATAGCGGTCTGGGCACTTGCAAGCCACGATTCCTGTCTGTCCATGGTGCAGTTGTTCGGTATGGGACTGAGCACCATCATGGGCACCCTCTGTGAATTTTGTGAGGCCATGGAGGCCGTGATCCTGGACCGTGTGATCCAGCTTGTGGACCAGGAGGCAGGCCGGCTTTGAGGCTACCAGCTTCCCCAACTGTCTGGGCACTGTGGATGGCACCCACATCAAGATCCTCCAGCTCCCCAATGGAGATGCTGCTGACTACATCAACCGGCACGGGTACCATTCCTTGCAGCTCCAGATGGTTGTGGACCACTGGGGCCACTTCATGGACATCTTCACCGGCCACTCCAGCTGCAGCCACGATGCCCGGATCCTTGCCATCTCACCCCTCTATGCACGGATGTATCAGGGGGACTTTGCCGACATGCAGATGTCCAGGATCAAGGGGGTGTTGATGCCCCCCTGCATCCTGGGGGACCTGGCCTATCCGCTCCTCCGCTGCCTCATTAAGGCATACCTGGTCCCCAGGAACCCTGTGGGGGCGCTGCTCAACTCACAGCTATGCACCTCGTGGACCATGGTCGAGAGGGCCTTTGGTGCCCTCAAACAGCGCTGGAGGTGCCTTGCCGGTCGGTTGGATTTCGCTGTGGAGACCTTGGTCTTCATGGTCGGTGCCTGCTGTGTCCTGCACAATATTTGAGAGACCGATGGGGCCACCTTGGCGTTCCCCATGCCCCAGAGGTCACCAGGACATGTGCCGCTCTAAGTGAACATGGAGAACACATGGGAATATTGCTATGCCAAGAGGATCCGTGCTGCCCTGGCGAGGCGTATGGCCAGTGAGCCCGGGGGCTGAGCACACTGGGCCGGCCCCGGGGCTGCCATAGGACATCCCCGGTACCCAAAACACCAGCCCGACCGCACAGGCGGGTCGCAGCACCAGCCGTCTCAGCACCTCAGTTCACCCATAGCCGTGGGGGGGGGGGGCCTCCCCACGGAAGACCCTACCTGTTGGTGTGTCACGGCCACAGTGCTCCCCAGGCCCGTTCCCGATACCCTAAGCAGACAATACAGCTGTTGTTAGTGCAAACCCATGTGTTTATTGTCACTTCCGTATGCCCTGTGCCATACCCCCTACCCCCTGCTGCTCCCTGTGGTGCCCTACCTCCCCCTCCCTCATCTCCTTTCCCCACGACCCTGCTGCTTCCTGGGCTGTCCTCTCAGCTGCCTTGTGGCTGCCATGGACCTCTGGAAGCTCCACTCATCCCCTTTGTCTGTCTCCCCAACCGTGTCCTGGGCAGCCTCCAGGTCCGGCCCACCCTGTGTGGCTGGGATGGGGGGCGGTGGCGGAGGCGTTCCCTTGGGTGGCTGCTGTCTGCGGAGGCTTTGTGGGATCAGGAGGCAGATGCGTGGGCCCTGCGGCCATACCGGCAGCTGGGGTGGGGGTGCCGCGGGAGGCTGCTGAGGCATTGGAGCCAGTATGGGGCCAGGCGGAGTGGTTCCCATGATGTAGGCACTTGTGGTCCCTTCATGCAGCAGCAGTGAGGTGCCAATGCCCAGGGACCTGTCAATCTTCCTGGAGTGCTCCACGCCCAGCCGCTCTATAGTTTGGTTCAGCCGCTCCAACGTCTCCATCTGCCTTGTGTACTCCTGTCACTCCCACCTCTGTTCCTGGCGCATTTCCACCCCCAGCTGCCGGTCCTTGGCCTCCGCATGCTGCAGGGCCCTCTCCATGACTGCTTCCATGCAGTCGATGGCAGCAATCATCCGTTCCCCTTGCTTTGTGCTGGTCCGGACGATCTCCTCCACCAGGTCCTCCCTCCGGCGCTGTGCCCATGCCCTGTGCTCCTGCATCCGCTGTGCCGGGGGCATGGGCTTGACTTCTGGGGGCGCTGCTTGTTGACCTGTTGGGGAGGTGATAGGGGACCATTAGTTAGGCTCGGTTGCATACTACCTGTCCCGGAGTGGTGCTACGGGTGGCCGTCGGGCCCCCTGGCACATCGGTGGGTGTGGTCTGCCCCATAGGGCCCCCCCTGTTCCCTGCCCATCCCCCCTTCCTGCCCCCCAGCCTGAGCCACTGGGTGTGCTGTACTGGGGGGGGCATGTCTCACCCGTCCGTGCCCTCGGTGCACCCCCATTGGGCATCCCCCTTGCCATGGTTGCCCACCATAGTCCACTGGCAGCTTCTGCAGCTGTTCCCTACATTTCCCCTCACCTGGCGGTCCCACGTTCTGGGGCCTGTGTGCACCTTTTGGGGAATGGAGGTGGGGGGCTGTTGTACCCTTGCATGGGCCCGACCCCCATCTCCCCATCCCCCCATCCTCCCATAGCCCCCACTCTCTGGTACCGGGGGTCGGTGCCCCCTAGTCTGCAGTGCCTGTCCCCCCTGTTCTGTTCCTGGGTGGGCCCCCATGAACCCCGTCCCCTGTCCACGTTCCCTGGTTCCTGGTGGCCGTGGGGAGTGGCCCACACCCAGTCCACCCCCCCACCACAGGGTGCACCCCCTATGGTTCGTTTGCCATCCCAATTGCTGGCCTACCCTCTATGTCCATCTTGGAGTCCTCCAGGGCCGTCTCCTCCATGGGGCTGTGCTCCCCCTGCATCCACTGGCTGAGGGTGACCAGTGTGCTGGCCTCGGATCCACCCAAGTCAGACTGGGGCTGTGGGCTCCCGGTGCTGGTCTGTGAGGGGGGCCTGCTGCTCCCTGAGGTCCAGTGTCATTCCTCTGGGGGGCAGGGCCCCCAGAGTTGGTGCCTATGGGCGGGACTGCCAGGGGTGGGGATACATCCACCCATTCCCTGTCGGGGACCACGATGCTCCCCATGAGCCATGGGGCAACTTTTGAGTCCTTCATATGGAGGATGTGGTCCAGGGCATCATAGTAGAGGGAAGATCTGAGTCCTGGGTCTCCTTGTGCCCACATTGCCTCCCTCACTGGTACTGGCATCTCCCGCATGTGCCCTACTCCTATGGTTCCTCCTCCTCCTTCTCCTCCTCCTCCGCTGGTCACTTCCAGGGTGCCTCCATCCCCTGGCCGGTTGCCCCCACTGGGGTGGCCTACCCTGGTGGCTGCTGTTGCTGCTCCACCTCCTCCTCCCCCCTTCCTCGCCCATCCTCCACTCTCCTCGCCCTTCTGTCTTGCTCCATCCCACCACGTTCCCCTGCTGCTGTGTGCCCTTTAAATTCCCCTCCCTGGTGTATGTGTTGCTCGTTGTCTGGCAGCGATGCTGCATGCTTTCACTGCGGCTGTCGATCATTTTATTTGATCCCGCCTGGTGGTTGCCGTTCGGTCGTTATGTTTGGCGGTTTCCCGGTGGGAATCTCTTTGACCATGATTCTGGGGATGGTCCCGTCCTGACCTCTGGAACAATGGTTGGCCTTGGCCCCTACCAGTGATTGACTGTGGTGAACATCTGGATGCCACCAAACAGACGTTCAGGGCTCATTGGCCATGCTGGGGAATTGAGTGTGATTCACTGTGTTTGACTGTGATCTCGTAACGTCTGAAATTACCCAGAGAGGCTTGGAATTCAGTAGAATACTTAGTAAAAACAAAGGGGAATTGTCATCTATTAAAATTATGACCCAATCTGTTTACATGGCTCCCAATGCTCTCACCAAAGCCTGCCATGAAACTGTGATTTAAAACATATCCGTTCTTAACGGCTGGTGACTGGGATTATAAATGACAGGACCCTTCCAAATGCCACAGATCTGGGAAGGTTTGAATCACTTTTAAGTGCAATTGTTTAAAATCAGATCAGGCACAGATGACGCTCTTTCTCTTTCCAAACTTTATGTACCATAAATTCAACTCCTCGGTGATAGTGAGAAACTTGCATTGACATTGAACTCCTATCAAACTCCTGACAAAGGAGGCTTGATGTATTTTATTAATGGCACATTTGGGCTTTCTATGGAAGAAATGAAATTTTGAAAATGAAGCTCAAACACAAGCTTCAACTATCTTTGCACAGCTCCGTAAGTGCAGGTTTCTTAAAATCAATCCTGGGACCTTGCTCAAAAAGCATAGGATAGACTTGAGTGCAGGATAACAGCCTCTGTATCAAATTAACAGTCTGTGCTGAATGCCGGTCTTCGACACTAAACCACTTTGTTGGCAGTAATGCTTTGCTCTCTGTGCTTCTTCTGGATCGTTCTAAGTACAGTAAGTTTTCTTTGAGTAACTATAATGCTTACAAGAGAGGCTGTATTGACAACCCCAAGGCATATACTTCTCTGCTCACAAAACAGATACGCATGGGAAGTAAAATTAGAATTTCCATATACTGTTCTTCTATTTGATTTATACCTGACTTGGCCAGATTCTCCAAATGAGAGATGTTGCTAACTCTCATGATCTTCTTGTGAGTCTTGCAATATTTGGTATTTTCCTCTACAGCTCCAGCTCCTGGAACAGTGGCCAAAAAGGAGATCTCTTCTGTCCTTTCAAATTCAATTCCCCCAGAATCCCCCTTTTTTTCTCTTTGCCTTTGTTGTGGCAGGCCCCTCAGTGTGAAACTCGCTCCCTCCAGATGTCTGTTTCAGTTCCTTCCTCTCCACCTTTAAAAAGCACCTGAAGACTTATTGTCCAGGTGCATTTAGGATCCACTGTTGTTTCCCCTTAATGGGTGTTTTTAGAAGGATGCAGAGCCTGACCATCCCCTGGAGCTGCTCCAGGGGCACAGCCCTGTGTCTGCTCACTTCCAGTCCTGCCTGGGTCCACAACAGATGGACCAGCAGTTTCCACGGGCCATGGTCTGCCACGTGGTGCCCCCTCCCCCCGCATCACAGAGTTGCAGGTGCTCACCCGTCACTCTAGGCTGGTACCCGCAACTCCATGGTGCTGATTGGAGCAAAGAACAGCCGGGTGTGGAGCTGCAGCATGGGTCCACTCAACAGACAGACAGCAGCTTCATGTTCGACTGTTGCCCAGGTTTGCCCGGCCCACTCCTTGCGGCCGACTCTGGGATGCTCTGAAGCACCACCCGTAGGGCTGCCATGGAGGCTGCTCTGCTTGAGCATCTGGTGGGTAGTGGGTACCCTTTACACAGACTGGCCAACCTGGGGGTCAAGTGGGCTGCCACAGGCAGAAGTGGAGCTGCCATTCATCTGTTTACACCCAATAGTTTTCTCCTACTACTTTATCTTCCCTCTCTTAATTATTTTTAAATGGATTTTATATTGTTTTATCATATGTTGTGAAATGCTCCGAGTGTGTGTGGTGGAATACAGGAATAAAATTGTTTGCATCATAATTCAATTCATTTTCATCATTAAAAATGGTAATTTTCAACAGTAATTATTGTAAAATAAATAAATAAAATAATATGCATGCCCACCTCCCACCCCCCAAACAGTGCCACCTTTGTTCTCTCTCCCATCTGCAGTACCTTAGTTACGCCACTGCCCTGATTGGGAGAATCTCAGCTTTAATGTGAAAAATCAGCATCAATGTAACTTTAGCAAACCTTGAACACTCAAAAGCCAAGAGAGTTCTCAGCAGCTATACTGTGATATTAGCATTTGATAATTCATTGGGTGTTAACAGATCACATGCTGGCCTGCTTGCTTTGACTTTACTGGGCCAGTGTAATGTCTGTATGTTTGTTCAGGGCCTGTCAGATATGGACCTGAAAGAAACACCGCCCGCCTGGGGTGGTGGCTGGGTCTGGACTGTGGGCCCCCTGGAATAGGCAGCCATGGCTACCTGTCATGGCAGGGGGGTGGGGGCAACAACAGCAGTACGGGGGTGTGGCCAGGTGGCTACATGTCACTCCCTGCCCCCTCTCCCTGGCTGGAGCTCACCCAACTGGGGGAAGTCCTCCTCCAGGTGGGACAGATGTCCTCGTGCTGTCTGTTTGAGTCTCCCAACTTGGAAGGCTTGCAACTGAAAACTGCCATGAAACTGTGGTGCCCAGCCAGCCCACATGATCCTTGAGTTTTAGATCATGAGTTTATTTAACTTTAAGTGAAAGGTTAGCAGTAAAACCAGCATCATCATCCTTGTCTTCCTTGTCTTTGTTGATATGACCGAAGGTGTTTTTAAATGAGATGCTACCCCACATGGCCAGTCAGGCGCCATTCATCTGAACGCATGTCTGAAGTTGGAGCAGGGGGATGTGTGCTTCTGTAAGCCATGGTGCCCCCACTTATGGCCACTCACGGAGCACTGCCAAGAAATCCGTGTGCTCCATGTGGGGCAAACCAAAAGGCTCCATGGCAATGGGCGGCCACGAAGCCCCTGTCCATATGAACTGAGGAAGCCAGCCATGCCAGCAGACTGGTTCACTGTTCACAGGCAATGTGTGTGGGGGACACGACCATTGCAAGTCACAAGAACTGGCTGGGAGTTCTGGGGAGCTGGGGTTCCCCAGCGCTCACACTGGGGACATGTCAACTGCCAAGGCTATATTGGCATGCTTTCCACCCCCAGGGTCCGTGGCAGAGGAAGTGTGTGGCAGCTGCCTTCATGGCTGAGGTAGCCACACTGGGAGGCACCTATTTGAATCCTTCCCCACGCACTTCACCCGAGTGAGTGCTGCACAGCAGTGCCACTAAGTGGCCCTGGACCTCCTCCCTCATTGCCTTGTTTGTTTAAAAACACCTTAAGTATAGTACAATCAGCTAGCAAGTTTCAAGCTGCAACTTTTGTCTGATACATCCGCTTCAGTACTTGGAAATTGAATTTTTAAACTCATGTTATAAATATTAATAACACTTTTCCTAGTTGCCTCCAACAAAATCTTAAAACATCTGCTCAGATAAAATACTTACACTTTCATATATTTGGTGATCAAATCCTATTAAATCTTATGGGAGAGCAGAATTAGGCCCTAAGTGACTTTAACTGAAACACAGCGAAGTGCATCCTTACTGTATCTCAGATATCTCACTGGTTCAAAGCCATCACACACAGTTTGACACTAGGGAGTACAATTTGTGTAGCATAATGAGAGTGGCTTTTCATTGATAGAACTCTATCCTCCAATTGTTGCTTGCCCTTAAATCTCATTGACGACATCATTGGTGGCAGTTAAGCAAGATGGAAACTGTATAATGCAACCTTGCTTTTACACTCTACCTTTCTTTCAAGGATTTTAAAAGCACCTTATAAACCTTAATTAAGTCTCTTAGAGGTAGTTAGTCTATTCATTTTGTCAGAGAGTAAACTGAAACTCGGTATGATCCACCTTCCTTATAATTAATCTGCATAAGGCAGGAATAAAACCATCAGTTTCAGATTTCCATCCACTAGAAAATGTATTCCCCAGAAAGATATTGTTGGTTCCATAAGCCAAGAGTGAAGGCTTCACCCTTTGGATCAAATGCTCTTTTCTTAAGTCCGTAAAAACTAAAATGAGGGACATTGAACAAATTAGCAAATTACTCTGCGGGCTATAATTTCAACCATGTCACTTTTCTTGACAAATTCTTTCACCCATTGTGATTGATAAATGTTCCAAGATTAACAGAAGTTGCTATAAGGGGCAGTTCTAGAAGGTCAGGCAGTTTTAGGGAGACATTATATGTTCCTGTCAGCTTGCTTGGTAGAGTCAAGACTTTTCTTGGTGCTAAAAATGTAGAAAGCAATTAAGTTAGCTTCATGACATGAACTGCTTGCCTTCCTTTGTTCTTGTTTTGCCTGTAACCATTCTTGTAAAGAGTTGACACTTGGTCTATGTTGCTGCAAAGAACTTGCAATGTGCTAGACAGCCTTTTAAAAACTGGAGTAGAAAGAACTCGTTTTTAAAAAATCGATTATCTCCTCTTAAATTCCAAATGGTAAAGAATGAGCCTGGACCAGGAGAAGGGAAATTTGCAATGGAGACAAAACCACTGCTTGAAGAGGCAGCTAATTAGCAATCAAGGTTAGAGGTAGAGAAACATGATGCCATGTTCACAGAGATTTGGGATTCAGTCGGGTGCCAGGGAATGTTAGCTATTACAAGGTGCTTGGAGCTCCACCTAGGCTCCTCCCCATCCCTTGCCACATACAAGCAGGAGCAAAGACAAAAAACCTACCACTTCAAATAAGCGCCCAATCCTCAGGGAGAAAAATTAACTCTTGGCTGATGTTGCTCCTTTGCAGATGTTTAGTTTTTCTTCTTGGGCACTCCTATATGTGGAAATGGGAGGTAAGAACCAGACCAGAAAGGAGGCCACAGAAAAGGGCTATCATCTCTAACATAAGTCAAAGTTTGTCCTTAGCTAGGTGGTCCATTACTATTACTACTACTTATTTCTATAGCACTATGAGGCGTACGCAACGCTTTACAGCCATAGATTTTCAGACACAGGTCCCTGCCTGTTGGGCTTATAATGGACAACAATGAGGGGAACATGCAGGGAAAGACAGACCTACACACATATTCCCATTTTCCAAATGGAGAACTCAGGCTGAGAGGCTGTGACTTGCCCAAGGCAACTCATGGAGTTCATTGGCTAGATTGAGATTTGAACCCTTGTCTCCCAGGTCAAAAGCCAGCACCTTAGACACTGTATTACACTGACTCACAATGCCTAGAGCTCCACCACACTGGCTCATTAGGCTGGTTTTTTTAAAATATGCCAGCTTCCGAGGCCTGCAGCACACAAGGGAATGGTGTGGCCCGTGCAACATCGGACTGCTTTTGATTCTAGACGCGCTGGGTGGCGTGAAGGAGGCTGGGTGGCATGAAGGAGGCTGTCTTGTACAAGAAGATGCAAGAACCCCTGACATGCAGGGATGTAGCTGAGTGCCCTAACCACTCTGTCTCCAGGCTTCTATAAGGTTGGAGGGAGAAGTTAATGGGGACAGTGCGATGAACACTTCAGAGGGCTGCTGGGTGCTGAGCACTTTTGAAGACCTGGCTACTTCATACATGCTGAAAATCTGATTGGGTGAGTTTGAGCACTACTGAAATTCTGGTCCTTTGTGTTTATTCCCCTCCCCCATTCCTAAATTCCTTATTCTCACTTTATTCTCCTTTTCCCTGTTGCTCCTCTTCCTCCTCCTTTTTCTTTTAAAATTAATTTAATCACCCTTCCTATTTGTAAAATCCCCCTCTATCTTCCTTTCCCCCTCGTTCAATCCTCCTGTTCTCTGCATTAAATACATATCTCTAGCTGCAGTGCCCCAATCGGTTATTTCTGTAGGCCTGACCAACACTAGGTTCTTGCATGTTTTAAGCCCTCATCAACTAGTACAAGAAATCCATTGTCTGCATGTGAATTTTTTTCTTAAACTGGTTTAACTTCCTTTGAAGACCATTTTTTCTAGGTTAGCTCTGCATTTATCTTTATCATAAATTGGTGCAGTTAGGATGGATGCCTTTATCTGTGTCTGTTCAGGCTGAAATATATAAAGACGTTTCTTATTAACATCAGTGACTTAAAATTAATTTTCAGCCCAATATGTTCATGAAATAAATATTAATAGGCAAGTAAGGTATAATTCCTTCTGTCACTCATATGGTGTCACTTCATACTACAGTACAGAGTTGCAGCTCAGGAACCCTATTTCATATCCATGCAGTTTCCTATTCAAATTCTGGAATCGTCCATTGATCTCGGTTGACTGCATTCTTATGTTAACATGGTTCTGTCATACTGTGAAAACACCCTTATCCAGTCCCCTCTAATTCAGATCCTTCCTTATTCCGGACATACTTTATGACCCAAGTTACCCTCAAATACTGTCTGTTGCTGTTACAAGGCAAACCAACTTTCCTAACCACCGCTGCACTTTGGACAAGAACCATATCCCCTGGGATGCCTGGATAAGGAAGTTTCTACACTATATTCAAAGGTAAAACATGATATAGGAAGGAAAAATGATGGAATATATGAAGAAAATGACTTGCATACTATTAAGTTGTCATGGGAGAGAAAAGGCTTTGAAGTGCATCAAGGATGAAAATTTGTCCCAAACAGACTTTGCAGTAATCCTATCTGTCATCTACATTCCTCATAAGCCATTGTAGCTGACCTTGAGGGGTGAACAGACTTTTTGCTGTTCTCTGCATAGGGAGTAATTTCACCCAGAGTGCATATTTTGAGAAAATAATGTGAAACTTATTTCTGACATAGGATTAGGACGCTACAGTAAATAGACACTGTGATGGAGCAGGCAGTGGCACTTTATTTACTTATTTATTTATAAATATTTGTTAGCCGTCCCCTCATGCCTATGGCATCTGGGGGCCGCTTACAGCATAAAAACACACAATAAAATTCATAAAAACAATGTTTTAAAAATACAATCCCCCCCTCCCCTCCGAAGGCCTGGGTGAACAGTCAGGTCTTGCAGGGTTGCTGAAATGCCAACAGACCTGGGGCCAGACGTGGGGGTGGGGATTCCAGAGCCTCGGCCTGGCCACCGAGAATGCCCTCTCCATTGTGGCCCCCCGCTTTACACGGGGGACCTCCAAAAAGGCTCCCCCGGTACCGGATTCCGGGTACCGGATTTTTTTTACATTGCAGCCATTTAAATGAATGGCTGCAATGTAAGTCCCACCAAAAAAGTAAAAGAAAACAACCTTCCCGAGTCCAGGCTGTGCGGG
>QEPC01008128.1:1178443-1189318 GCA_003113815.1 Sphenodon punctatus | reverse complement strand
TTTTTTTTACTTTTACATTAGTGTTATTGTTTGTTTTGTTAATCATAAAATTATTGCTGTGTTTGGCATACTTTGTAATATAAATAATTTTAAAATGCTTATTTATTACATTAACCCAAGACTAACTGATTAGTAGGGCTGTTGAGCAAGGTGGCATGATGAGTGCTATTATGCCCCGCCCCCTAGTGCCACCGGTGTTACGCTCACTTGCAGTCGCCGACTGCCATCGCCGATGCCGTCACTAACTGCCCTGCCCCCAGTCACCTTCCCTCCCCCAGACACCAGAGTTCTGTAGAGTCTAGACGCGCTGGTGGGTGGCAACCAGCAACAGCCAGGGAGAGGGGTGTGTGTGTGGTGCTGGCCTTGCCTGGCTGGTCGGTCTTGCTGGCAGTGACTGGCTGTCTGCTGCTCCTGTTCCCAATTCCCGAGTCCTGGCTGGGGGTCGGGGGACACTTTCTTTTTTCACTCACTGACTGACCCATCCACACAACCCACCTGTTAATTGTTTTAATAAATTAGCATGAATACATGACATTCATCCGCATCACACACCCGCCAGCCGCCACACCTACCTCTTTGTCATGTTAACGGTTAATACTAAACAGCTAACTGCAGTAAGTAACGTTGGGACGGGAGGAAGGGAGTGACACAGGAGTGAACATTACGTGACCTCCCCCAACCTCTAAGCGTTACGAAACTAGAAGTCCCGAGTGACCCGTCCCCCACTCCCATGTCCTCCCCCGCCCGAGAGTGCTGTTTAAGTTCCAAGTTCTGTTTAACTTAAAAATGTTGTTTTTTAAAATTATTTTTACATTAGTGTTATTGTTTTGTAATAATACAATTATTGCTGAGTTGTGTTGCTCACGGCATGCTTTCTATGCCCCAAAATATGCTTCATTATTACATTAACCAATAGTCAAGATTCACATAGCAGGGGTCGGGACAAAGCATGCAGCATCGCTGCTAGGCAACAAGCAACAACGCCAGCCGGGGGGGGGGAGATTTAAACTGTGTGGGCACACAGCACAGCACCGGGATGTGGCGTGATAGAGCCAGGTGGGACGGAGAGGTGAGCGGATGCTGAGAGAGGAATGGAGGAGGAGGAGGAGGCGGCGGTCTCAGCACTGTCAGCCGCTCTGACTCCTGCCTAGGCAGGGCAGCGCGGATGCGCTTAACGGCACCGGTCCCACAGCGTTCACATATAATGGCACTGTGTCTGACTCCAAGTCCGGCCTGCTCCCGGGCCTGTACGGGCAACCTCTGTGTTGGCTGCCGGTTGGGTTGGGTCATGCGTTCTCCTCTCCTCGTGTCCCTGGTCTGTGTGTTGAATGCCCTGTGTGTGCTCTGCTAGTTCCAGGCAGCAGCTGCGCTTTCCGCATCCTACACCTAGAGTCGCTTGTTCTCATCACAATGTTGCGGCCGCTGGCCGGTGGGCTTATCTCCTGTCCTTTTAATAATAATAAACTTTATTTTGCCGTGACATACAGTCATTGGCATACGTCACATTTCCAATACTAAAATGATAAAATACAATACAAATACCAACATCATGAAGGAAAGAGTTTTGTCGTTAATAACGCAAGGATTTACAACCGCAGGTTTCCCCCAGCCCTTTGCCCTTCATGGGGCCTCGCTGACAACACGACTTTACATACATACAGCGTCACCACCAAATGGAACCAAAAGGCATATAGAATTTAGACCACATCCTGTTCCCGAAACCCACCTCTAATCAATTTCCTATTGACTCGCAGTCCAGAGCTGGCAAGCCCTAGCAATGTTTGGCCAACTTAACTCCCTACTCTCAGTTCCTTCTACTTCTCAAACGCATCACTTGGCAACCAAATATGGCCACTTTTAACGTCAGATCTGATGCTACCTCCTGCCCTTGGAGCTATTTTCAGAGTGTTTTCCAACTTGCCATGCCATTCCAGTGCATTAACTAGGGTTGGGTGAATGTGAATATTTTCCACGCCCCCACATCATTGGGACTTGGGTGGAAAGGACTAGTACTTCTTATTATGCACCAGGTCCTGATTACATTACACAGTAGTAATAGTAAATAATTTATTCACGTAGTTGAAGCCATAGTATCAACATACAAACAATAAACAAAAACATAAGACAAATAAATACACACTAATAAAACATATTAAAATAACAATATAAATAAGATTTTTAAAACATAACATAACTTAACTATGTCAATCCTTTACAAGCCATCCCCTTTTCTTAGGGCAGCATGTAACACTTTGGATTGGCTTCCCTTTAAAACTTATATCTATAATCCATTATATATGTCCCCACTTGGTTTAAATTAAATTTCCTTCATTGCCGATTATAAACAAAATTTTCAAATAACTTACTTTATACTGTCAATATCATAATCTCCTTATTCTCCATCAAATAATACATATATCAAAGATGCTTATTATAGACCCCTTGGGGAATAAGTCATATAACAAATTTCATTTAAATCCTTTCCTTCCTCCTGATCGTTACATACTCTCTTGTGTGCCATGTCAATATCAGTTTCTTCTCCTTATTCCAATGCTTTCGACTGCATAAATCTGGTTCTTATAATAATAGCTTGAATTAAATAGTTTGCTGCAGCTGGAATAAATTCCCTCATATTTGTAGCATACCATAATAGATTTAACTCTGTCCTTCCCGGAAACTTTTCAAGTAATTTAGACAAGTATTTTCCCCTAATTTTCCTATACATCTGGCATTCAAAGAAAACGTGCTGTACCGTCTCTACACTATCCTGCTCAAATGGGCATACTCTATCGCTGTAGTTCACCCCCTGTATCCGTCCTTGTAGTAGTCTCATAGGAAGAGCATTTAATCTCGCGGACATTATGAAGTATCTCCCCCTTGCTGTTAATTTACCTCCCAAATAAGGTGCAATCTCTCCCATACTTGGCACATATTTTAAGTACTCTTTAAGGTGTTGGGTGTGGTTAGCTACAGCTATATCTTCCTGGCAAGCTATGTCCTTTAAGCGTGTTGTTATCATATTCCTTAGGCTCCCTATTTCCTTCCCATTCAGGTAATCCCTAGAGAACCTCATTTTCTTCAAATAGCTTGAAATCTAAACTTCCCATGAGTTCTGGAACTCATCAGCAGAATAATAAGTCTTAAGTCCATTCTGGGTACTAGTGTGGATTTTTAACCACATCCTAAGTGCCATGGACCAACCCACCTGTTCCCAGCCTAATTGGCCTGTTTCCAGTCAAGCCACTGCTGCTGGGGTACCTGGGGGAATCCTAAGTAACTTTTGCAAGAATTGGAATTGTAAGCTTCCCCACTTGGTTGTCGTCAAGGGGACCCATAGCTCTGCTACATATTCTTAGATCTAACCATTGTATTACATACTTGAATTGTCGGTTTTACCTCAACTCTGTCGGAATTATAAAAATATCTGGCTATAGCCCTGATCACCAGTTTAGCGACCTCTAATGCCCTTTGAACATGCACTTTCCATCTTCCTGACTGCTGAAAATACATCCCCAGATACCTGAATATGGGTACCTGCTGTATCATATTCCCTTGTATATCCCATTTGTATATTTTCCTGTAGTTTGTAAATATCATTACTTTGGATTTATCATAGTTAATTTTCAGATCATTTAGATCGCAATAAAGTGCAAACTCCTTTAACTGTCTCTTCAGACCTATCCTAGTTTGCGAGATCAAAGCCAGGTCATCAGCAAACAAGAGACATCCCAGCACTCTCGATGCCAACAATCCGACTTTGACACTGGATTGATGACAGTAGGGGAAGAGTGCGGGGGGACGGAGGTCCCGTCTGGTCCAGCTTTATGGGGAGAGTTTCAGGAAGTGACGCCGGCCGATGCGGTCAATGTCCTGGTGTCTGTGAGGGCCACGTGTTGTGAACTTGATCCGTGCCCATCCTGGTTAGTAAAAGCTTCCAGGGAGACATTGGGGACGGTGCTGGCGAGGGTAGTGAACGTGTCCTTGTGGCAGGGGAGGTTGCCACCCTGCCTTAGAGAGGCTGTAGTGCACCCCCTGCTGAAAAAACCATCCTTGGATGTGGATGCGCTCGCCAGTTACCGACCTGTCTCTAACCTTCCCTTTTTAGGGAAGGTTATTGAGCGGGTGGTGGCACTCCAGCTCCAGGTGCATCTGGATAGCATCGGTTTCCTAGACCCTTTTCAATCTGGGTTCCGCCCCGGCTATGGCACCGAGACGGCATTGGTGGCCTTGGTAGATGACCTCCGCCGGGAGATGGATGCAGGATGTTCAACATTTCTTATCCTGCTAGATCTCTCATCCGCTTTTGATACTGTGGACCATGGGCTGCTGCTGAGGCGACTGCGTGACCTGGGGCGTTTGGATGGGACTGTTCTTGAATGGTTCCGCTCGTTTCTCTCGGGGAGGAGCCAACGGGTAGTGTTGGGGGAGGAGACATCATGCCCCCACGCTTTACCGTGTGGCGCTCCTCAGGGTTTGATCTTGTCTCTGCTGTTGTTTAATATCTATATGCAGCCCTTGGGGGAGGTTGTGAGAGGGTTCGGGGTGCGATGTCACCAGTATGCTGATGATACTCAGCTGTACCTCTCTTTTTCTACTGACCCAGACCCTGCTATCTCGTTGCTGCCCAATGTTTGGAGGCCGTGGTGGAGTGGATGCAGCTGAGCAGACTGAAGCTCAACCCCGATAAGATGGAGGTGATGTTGCTGGGGAGAGCAAAGGGGTTGGTGGCCCCTCTGGTTGGGGGGGTTCGCCCTCCTATAGCTCAGCAGGTTCGGAGTCTGGGGGTGATATTGGATGCGGACCTCCGTCTGGAGCGGCAGGTGGAGGCAGTCGCTAAGGCTGCTTTCTGCCAGCTATATCTAGTGCGTAGGCTGCGTCCGTATGTCTCCGGCCTGGACCTGGCCTCCCTCATCCATGCCTTCGTCACCTCGAGGCTCGACTACTGTAACGTGCTCTACGTGGGGCTTCCCTTGTTCTTGGTTCAGAGGCTGCAGCTAGTGCAGAATGCGGCGGCTCGTCTTCTTACGGGGACGGGCCGTCGGGAGCATATTACACCTGTGCTCCGAGCTCTGCACTGGCTGCCGATAGTGTGCCGAGCCAAGTTCAAGGTGTTGGTGATGATCTATAAAGTCCTACATGGTCTGGGCCCCTCATACCTCAGGGACCGCCTCGCCCTCCGCGCCCCAGAGCGGCTCCTGCGGTCTGCCGGGGGTGCCTTCCTGGAGGTCCCCCGTGTTAAGCGGGGGGCCACAATGGAGAGGGCATTCTCGGTAGTTGGGCCGCGCTTTGGAACTCCCTTCCGGAGGAAGCTCGCCTGGCCCCCAGCCTGTTAACATTCCAGTGAAGTTGTAAGACCTGGCTGTTCGCCCAGGCCTTTGTGAGCGAGGGTGGGTAGGGAAGGGTGTTTTAGCTCCCCCACCTACTTTGGTTTTATATTGTATCTTAGTCCTGTTTTAATATTTTATAATATTTATGAGAATTTTAATGATTTTATTGTATTTTAAAGTTTTGGAAGCCTCCTCGAGCTGCATGGCAGGAGGGACAGGGTATAAATTTATGAAATAAATAAATAAATAAATAAATTAAATAAACTTCGGTGGGTGAAATTTGGCTTCTGACATCTTGGGTATCAAATCATTAATGAATAGGTTGAACAATGTGGGAGCCAACACACATCCTTGTCTGACTCCCACATTTGTTTTCACTCTTCTAGTTAGATGGCCAGCTCCATCAACCCTTATTTTAAGCGCTGTATTCTGATGTATTATTTGCAAAAGGTGAAGGAGCCTCCTACCTTGAGCTCCGGGCAGCAGCGGCAGTCTGGCGGCAATCAGCACTGGCTGTGGCTGCCGGCTTCAGAACACTACTAGGCCTTCCAGGGGAACCCGGAAGTTCCCCGGAAGGTCTAGTAGCATGCTGAAGCCACAGCCAGCGCTGAAGCTGCCGGATCGCCGCCACCTGGAGCTCAAGGTAGGAGGCAATGGCATTAATCCCTGGGTGGGGAGGTAGGGTGATCCCTGGGGTGGGGTGGGTGTTAAACCACCCCCCCACCCCAAGGATCAGTAAAGTACCGGTACACTTACCTGCTGGCTGCTGCAGTGCTGGTGCGGGCTCTGGGTCGCCGGCGGTGGCTCGGAGCCCGCACTAGGGGACTTAGGGGAAATTATTTTTGGTGTTTAAATCCAGGCCAGGCAGGGTGGGTGGGGGCTGTCCCCTCTTCCACGCACGCAGCCTGGACTTGGGGAGGGAAAGGTTGTTTTTTTTTACATTGCGGCCATTCATTTGAATGACCGCAATGTAAAAAACTGGTATGGGGGGGAATCCGGTAATTTACCCAGATGACTGGGTTTAATCCGATACTGCCGGTACACCCAATACCGGCAGTATCGGATACCATCCTTGGACGTGGATGCGCTCGCCAGTTACCGACCTGTCTCTAACCTTCCCTTTTTAGGGATCTGGTAGTCCCACCCCTAGTTTCTACAATATTAAAGATACTCTGGAAGTACTGTTCCCATGTTTCTGAAGGGACTAAGTACACTGATTGTGAAGGGATCTTACCCAGTGCACCATTTATACATTTCCAGAAAGTCCTATAATCCTTCCTTTCAGCTGCTACCTGCATTTTATTCCAACCTTCTTTCCAATAAGCTCTTTTTTTCTCTTTTATCAATTCGGCATATATCTTCTTTTGCCCATAAAAAGCTTGTAATTGCTCTCTTCCGTGATCCCTACGATAAAGTTCATACAATTTGGCTATCCTGTTTTTAGTCGCCCAACATTCTAGATCAAACCATGGCTTATCTAATATCCTTGTTTGGTCCTTCATATTTTTCTCTTTATAGCTAAATAAACGGTTCTGTATCAATCTCATCAACCTGTCATAGTTATTCACACTAATCCCTTCACCCTCGAAGCTCAATATTTTATCCTGAAGACATACAGCATCCTGATTTCTTGATAATTCCTCAAATTCTTTAGCCAAAGAAATTCCCCACTTACGTTGGGGGAAAACTTCCAAATGGGAATTGTCACTATCCTCTCTACTGGGTATCTTCTGCAAATTCTGATTTAACCTGAGTATTAATGGTTGGTGATCACTTAGAACATTTAACCCCACTTGAAAATCCTTAACCTTTGGTAATGTATTTTGAGACACTGCTACGAGATCTATTACTGAGACCCCATGGGGTCCAATGTGGATAAATTCCCCGTCCTGGTCCGAGAAACCTGAGCCATTCAAAACTAAAAGAGACAAATCTCTAATCGTATCAGCATACTTTAAACCCGCATTATTCACTCGGTCTCTGGATACATGATTATACAACCCTCTTCCCCCAGGTGAATGTAGGGTAATACCATGTTCACTCAAACACTGGTTATCAGGCCCCAATTGGACATTATAATCCCCTACTATTATAAGGTTTGCCTTGGGAAGCTTGTCCTGTAGATCTTCCAAGACTTTCTGAAACTTTCCCCATACATTCTCCCTATAATACCCTGAGTTACAAGGAGGGATATACTCATTTATAATAATATATATCTCCTGTCCTAACTTCAAGGTTATCCCATGAGCCACCGGTGGCAGAGCCAAAATGCTATGGGCATACTGAGCCAAACTAGAAATCACCATACAGGCCAACCCTCCCCTTGGTCTTCTCCCTCTCAAGGAGGGTTTGGCCTCTATAGAAAAAACCTTATAGTTTGATACACTCAAGGGCAAAACTTCCCAGGTTTCTTGTAAGCAAATAATATGGTACTGTTTTAAGTAAGGTAGGAAGTCTTCTGCCTGCAAATGTCTAGTCCACCCTGCAGAATTCCAGGCACAAATATTTAGAGTATTGTCATGGCACACAACGGATCATTTGGAAGGGCCTACATTGGCTAATATGTCATACTTTTGCTGTAAACACTGAGATGGCAGCTCAAGATTCAGGTCTTGCATTCCCTCAAGATGGTTATTTTGTAAAGGAATCAAAAATTTCCCCAAAGGAGACAAAATTACAGGTGCAATATCCATCATATCCAACTCCACAGAATATTCTTTGACACTAATCTCCTCTCTCTCCTCTACAACCTTATCCTTGGGGTATATGGATTTTATATCTTTCTGCTGATTAGTCATAGCTATATCTAGAAGCCTATCTTGTATTGGCAATTTACCCTCCTGGTTAATGTCCATTCTTATATTATTTCCCTCCTTCTTTCCTTTTACTGGGGTTTGAGGCCCACTAGGGGCTTGAGATTTATTTCTATAGGGAATTGCAAGTGGGACTGGATCTCCCACATCCCTACATATGTCCCCCAAAATAATGCCCCATGAATAAAAAACCTGGGTTTTTGCTTTTCTATGATCCACCAATTGGCATGAATTAAAGTTTATAACTAGTCTCTGTAGGTCTCTAGGTGCTGGCAGCATTTGTTATGAGCCTATATGCCCCCAAGGGATCCTAACCTGGAGTATAGTTGATAAATGAGTCTGGATATCATATTTAGTGCTCCAATTTGGGAAAAAACTGTTAGGCAACGGGTGGATTCTAAATGCTATCGCTAAGTCATTGACAAAATAGGTAGGCAATTTGGCTTTTAAAGCCTGGGGGGATCTTTCCTTAAATCTTATTTGATTCTCAACTCGGGGATTCTGTTGAACTTCGATATCTTTACCATCCCTCTGGCCAGCTATGCTTTGATTTGCTAACATTTCCTGCACTTCCCGTCCCAGGTGCTCTGCTTTTAATTCAGCCAAGGCCAACACTATCTGGTCCAAGACAGTTTGGTGTATAACAAGATGATTTATAATCCCCTCCACTCTGACCAGTAATTTCTTAATTAAATCTGCTACCATAAAGCACTGATTCCCCAAAAGGCGGGCCAAAGACGAGTCCCCCTGGTCTTTTCCTTGATAAGCTGCCTTTGGCCCATCCAAAATTGGAGAAGAGTGTCCCTTACTATCAAAGTAAGTCAGAAAGGAACTAGCCTCGGTGGCTTCTTGGCTCGAGATCGAAGATTCAAGTGGCGGCATTTCCTCTGCATCCTGTGATCTTTGAGAGGGCATTAGGAAAGTGTCCATCTTCATCTGTTTAGCTTGGGATAACTGGGGCAGCTGGCCAGAGGGAATGGAAGGGCTCTGATGATGGTGCTTCCCAGTCATTACAGGGGCCTAGTCTGTCTTTTCACCTCTATAAAAACTTAAACCTATCTCCAAGCTCCTGTCCCCACCCTCAACTAATATCTACGGGCACAAACTGTCGTTATAGTTTCAGTCCAAGTGGCCACTAATCATATCCAAAAAGTCAAGCCTTGTATCTTCAACTAGACTTAGAAGAAGTGGCAAAACCCCCTACACTTTCAACCCCCACTCTCTCTAGTCACAATCGGAAGCTTATAAGCTATCAATCGATTTAGTACACCCCCTGGACACTGTCCTGGTCAGAGCTAGTCTGTGTGGGAGCAACAAGGTTTCCCCTGCCTTCCACCCACTTTATAAGAAACTTAACAGCATCTAGGCTCCTGCTCCGGGACTCGCCAAAGGACGCGCAAAAGGACACGCCCTTGTGCGTGCAGCCCGTCGACACACAGCCCCACTGCGCGCCCCCAGTGCGGCTGTAGGCTGACTGGTTACTTTATCTCCTTGCAGGTCTCTAGTTCAGCCCTCGGCTCCGCTCCCAGGAACAGCTGACAGGTAAGTAAGTGGGTTGAATTTGGCGTCTCTAGCTCTCGGCACCTTCCAACATTACATATGAAATCCCCCTCCCCCACCTCTAAGAGTTAGGATGGATTGGAAAGAAACTACAATTTACTCAATGTCCCCTCCCCACAGCCCACTCCCGCCGAGAGAGTGACTTGATTTAAAACTCGCGCTCCAGTGCAGCAGAGTGAAGTCAGTGCAGTCGGTTGGGTTGAACTTGGGAGGGAGTCAGGACTCAGTCAGGAGGACTCGGGAGGGAAGGAATTGGGAAGTGCATGGAGGGAGATCAATGTAACACAATGAAAGGACGATTATATTTCCCCCCCACCCGGGACTGTTTTACAAATAACAAGAAGTTAAACTTGCCAAGACATCCAGTGCTGCAGTACCATCCCTGATCCCTGCACAAAGTTAGAAACAATTGACTCCCCGCCCCCTCCCCTGTCAATGTTAAACTCATTGCTTAGTTTTTTGTGTTACTTTTACAGTACTGTTCTTGTTTGTTAATCATAACCTTCGGTGCTGGCGAGGGTAGTGAACGCGTCCTTGCAGCAGGGGAGGTTGCCGCCCTGCCTCAAGGAGGCTGTGGTGCGCCCCCTGCTGAAAAAACCATCTTTGGACGTGGATGCGCTCGCCAGCTACCGACCTGTCTCTAACCTTCCCTTTTTAGGGAAGGTTATTGAGCGGGCGGTGGCACTCCAGCTCCAGGTGCATCTGGATTAGGGTTGATGCGGCAGCAGCTTTTACCGCGCCGCAATTCCGTTCCGCCATTTCGGAATTGCCCGCGCCACACCGCGACTTTGCTGCGGATATTCCGCTAATTCCGCCGGAATTCTGCAAATCGCGGAATTGCGGAAAAATTGCAGAAAAATTGCGGAAATTGCGGAAAGCCGCTATTTTGTGGCACTGGCGGAATTGCGGAAATAGCAAAAATGTCATGTTTCCACGATTCCACTAAGTTGCGGAATTAAATAAGCGGAAGCGCGGAACCGCGGAATGAAACTGCGGAATGAAAGCCTCTGCCATGCCATTCCACTAATTGCGGAAACACTGTTTCCGCCGGAAATAGCTACCGCTGCGATATTCCGCTACAGCCCTAATCTGGATAGCATCGGTTTCCTAGACCCTTTTCAATCTGGGTTCCACCCCGGCTATGGCACCGAGACGGCGTTGGTGGCCTTGGTAGA
>QEPC01008128.1:1150178-1165135 GCA_003113815.1 Sphenodon punctatus | reverse complement strand
CCCCCCAGAACCCCCTCCTGTTCCCCCAGCCCCCTTCTGCTCCCTCCTCCTGCTCCCTCGGCTCCTTCCCCTCACAGACCCCCCCAGCCCTGCCATCTCATCCAGATCCTCTTTCCTCCTGCTCCCTCAGCAAGTGAAAGCACTTTTTAAATGCCACGGACATCTTGACACCTCATCTAAAATATTGGACCAAAGCACATTCTTAGCACACTCAATATCTGTCCTATGCAGCCATCTGTGACTATAAGTGTATGCTCACAGAGAAAACTCCGTCAACTTCAGGGTTGCAAGTCAGAGGAATTTGCCCCAGGGAACTCCATTGAAGTCAATGGACCTCTCAATACAGAACGTTAGCTCTGCCTTAACTAATGGAGCCACTAGCGTTGCTCCATAATGTACCAAGGATAACGGCACTTGATTTGGAACCTCTGAGGTTCTGAGGAATAGGTCTGGTTCTCAGTGTGCTCAGTTCCACTTGATCAAATTTTCTCTGCACAGCTGTAGCTGTGCATTTGGCCAGGCATTGGGAGGTTTGGGACCTGAGTGATCCACTTTTGACCTTTCCTTCACTGAGCTGGGAAAATGAAACTTAGTGCCTTATTTAGTAGACATGGGGGTAATGGGAAGGGACAGGTGGGGCGGGGTGGAGGACAAGCACAGGACAGTTTTTGATTGGCACCCAGGGGCAAAGTAAAAGTGGGCATTTGGGCATTATTCACTCGCTTTGATGCGTCTGGTGAACTCAGACTGGCTGTGTGCTACACTGCTCTTCTATGTAAGTATGACTCCTAATTTTTGTGCACAAAGTTAATTTTAAGGGGTGGGGCTGGCCATAGAAGCAATGCTGGGCTCTACTACACCCTGTTTTTTATATTTTAAAGTGGGGTGCTTTGGCATTATGGTGTGTTTTGTGGGGGCTTGTGGATCTGCCTGCTGACAGGGACTAGGGACCGAGTGCTCTGGGGCACCAGTGCCACCCATCCACTCACCACAGAGCTTCCATACAGAGGCATGGTGAAGGGAAGCATACTTGTTGATTAGGGTGTGTTTTTGATGGTGTTGCATTTGTGGATTTGTCAGGCTCCAAGTGCTGTACTGGGAGTGTGGGGTACACCACAGAGCTTGAATAGGGGCATGGGGCAAGGGGGGCATACTTGCTGGTTATGGTGTAGTTTTTGAGGGGTGGGTTGCATCTGGTTTCTTTGTGGATTTTACTGCTGGCAGGCACCAGGTGCTGTGGGAGTGTGGGGCACACCACAGAGCTTGCCTAGGGGTATGACCCAAGGGAGCCATGGGGCACCATGTGCCATGCTGCGGTGCCGAGTGCCGTGATTCCAAGTTCCGAGGTTCCGAGTTCCAAGATTTTCCAAATTCTGTGGTTCTGATTTCCGAGTCCTCAGTAACAGTTCCGAGTAGTGGCTGAAATCTCAGTCTCAGTCCCCAGAACCTTGGGGCTGAGTTGGGTTTTTTTTGTGAGTTGGGGGGTTTGGGTTATTATATATATATAAATATATATATAATATATTATATATATATTTATATATATATAATAACCCAAACCCCCCATCACCTTCACCATGCCTCTATATGGAAGCTCTGTGGTGAGTATATATATATATTTGATGCTTCCCTAGTCTGGCTGAAGTGTCATTTGCCATTAGCATTTTTGGTCCTGAGTGCTTTTTAAGAGGGGAATGATATTTTGGTTCCAAAATGAGAGCAGATCTCCTTTAAATAACTGGCCCCAAACGTGTGCTGAGCACTCGAAATTCCAGCCTTGAAATCTACTGAAAACCTTCTCCCAAAGCACATTTTTCCTCTGGTGTTCTACTCTGCTGTTCCAAGGTAGGCAGGCTTGGGCTGCCACCGGTTTACTGCCTAGCTTTGGCTGTGATTTGTGGGAGCGAGGCTATCCTGTGATGAATCACTTTATGGCATGCAGCTGCTTTGCACAAGCACCAGCTGCTCACCAACATCCAATAACTCACCCGCTTAAGAGGGGAAAACAAACAAACAAAAACTTAGAGGCAGGCATCTCTTCCAACTTTAACAAGGATGAAGCGCCTGCCAACTAGTGTTTCTAAAAATCAAGTTATTGTTTAGCTGCTGTGCCACAATAAGTAAAATAGCCAAGTTATAGAGCTCCCCCGCCCTTTTCAAAAAGTAGGGTTAGTCTATGGCTCTAATAAGCTTGTAACAATAACAAGTGTCTGCTTGTCGCTGCTGTAAGAAGTGCAGCCGTTCGATTTTGATTTAAATGTTTATCATGGCTTGGCTCGTGTTTGCTGCAGCCTGAAGGGGGAAGGGAATCGAGTGCAGTTCCATATACAGGATGATGGTGTCATCCCATTACCATGGTAAAGAGATGGTGCACTGCGTGTTTCTATTCAAGCATTTACTACATTATTCTGTAATTTTTGTCTTGGAAGTAATGAGGCCTGACAGCTTTGGCTTGTGCATGATAACAATCCCACACTGGTATCTTTTAAATTCTTCATTGTCAAATTCATAAAGGAACAAATGACTATTTTTTTCCCTTTCAAAATGACAGTATACATGCTCCATTTTATAAGACATTGTGGTTAACAACCTGCAACAATGAAGTGTTTTGGAGGTTGTGTTTTTTTCTTTTTGTTTAGCAATAGCTAAACTAATTTGAGCTATATTAAAAGTGCTGATCTGGAAGCTAAGCCACTTTCTGCAAAAGCAGTGAGAAAACATATATGGCCCAGTTCTCATAGACTGCAGCTTTAAGACATGCCTTCCTCCTGTTTATTTTAATATATTTCTATTCCGGATTTTTCAGACAGGCGGGTGCAGTATGGGGTCTACCTCTCCTCTGCAATCACAAGCAGAGTTCATGAGCTGATAGCAGACGTGGGTGTCAGGGTAAATATCACAGTTTCAAAACAGCAAGAAAGTGCTTCCTCAGAACAAAGATACCGTCAAAAGGAATGTTTTCATCAATAATCTGTTTTAAACATAATCTCGATACAATTAACTGATGCTTAATGATCAATTGCATCAATCCACAGAAGCAAGAGTCTGGTGCTTTAAGCAGAAATGGCATAGGGTCACACAAATGAATGTGCTGTTGATCAATTCTGATGCCAAATGCATTGGTGCAAATGAAGTTTAACACCTAAAATACTGTAAGCAAGGGCACAATTTGACCTATTCTGAGGCTTGAATCACCATTGCCCTAGATAAGTCTTGCATTGCCTCTGGAAGATGCTGATGCTTGGGCTTTGGCAAATCTCCATGGAAAGGATGTTCCAGAGCTGTGGAACAGCCACTGAGAAAGCCTCTCTTCTTCACATCCATGATGTATGGATGCGATGCCATGATGGAACTTGCCAGAGGCTGCCCCTGACCTTAGAGATTGTGAGGGGACAGAAGGGAGGAGGAAGTTCTTTAGATTTGTAGAGCCCAAGCTGTTTAGGTCTTTATAGGTCAAAACTAGCACTTGCATTAATTAAACGGTCTGCATTCATTTCACTCACTTTGGGTGTAAGTGCAATGCAAGAATGAAATGAACTGTAAATCTGTCTAGACCAGTGTTGTTGTTCCTCTTTTGACTTCAGTTAATTGGCTGATAGTTAACACGAATTAGCCAACATGCTTGTGCAACGTCTGGTCTAGACATCCCTCTATTGAGCCCCTTCTTAACTGATCATCATAGCAAAGACTACTGTACGGTAGAGGCAATAAAGCAATAATTTCAAACCTTTGGGTCAGGATGCCAAGTAAGGTCAGGCCATTTGTGGGTGTGGTCAGCATGCTGATTAGTGTTTCACATACTTTTCACATCTTTGTTGCTGTCTGAAGGTTAAAGAATGATACAAAGTGGGCTTACTGAGGCAAAAATCTTTGTAACATGCTTTATTTGCTTAGGTTCCCAAGTTATGAAGTAGAAAGAGCTTATGTGCCGAAATATGTCTCTCACCTTTGACTTAGGGCCTTTTCACACAAGACATTCTCCACCCACTACCATACCCGTCCACTATACATGTTGCAGGGATGCAATGTTGCCCTATGGGTGCCCTGTAATATGTATAGTGGGTGGGTGGGGAGTGGGTGGAGAATGTCTTCTGTGAAAATGCCCATAATCTTCACTGGTAGGGTGGGCAGGAGGCTCCTGAACACATGTCATTGGCCCAACTTTGACACTGACTAACTGGCCAAACTTGTCATTAGCAGTTCAGTTTCACTGATGCAGGGAACAGAGACTGGGAGACGGGAACTTGCCCTTGGATACCCAGAGAGGTCAGGATTTGAACTCTGGACTCTGCTCCAAACAGCAGCACTCCCTCCACTGACCCTTGAGATGAAACAAGTATGATATGAAGTAATGCTTGTGTTTATATTATTTTTTAAAATAGAGATGTTTTCCTTATCTATTTAATAGTGTTTTAATATGTATGGGAAGTTTTCATATTAACAGAACTTTCAAAATTAGAAGAGATCACCTTATATGCTGATATTTGTCTAAGGCCATAAGTAGCAACAAAAACAGATAGCTGTTGAAAAGACATTATAGGACTATGGTCAGTTATGAATTACAGACAGTAGTTATTGTCACTTATTGAAAAAGTATTGAACAGAGGGAAATAGAATTTAAAAGCATATACTGAATGTATGTTGGGGCTATGTGTGTAAAAGTTAGAACTATAGACCCTTGAGTCACTCTTTGTAGGCAATTGAGCTTGACCTTTGTGACAATAGGGTAATCTCCTTTGGGTTGGAGTCACTCTTAGTCTCTTTCCTTTGTTGTGAATGGTGCATAAATTAGTCTCGGACCCAGGGAAGTTGAGCTCCATTCAAAATGATGCAGTCCCCCTCCTAACAGGAAAGATGGATGAAGTTGGGATGTTGTGGTCTCCCATTAGAAAAAGGAAAATGTTACCATAATTTATTTTTGATGCTCAGTTAATTGCAGGCCCTGAGGGCACGTATGTTACATATATGTTGTTATTCCTAGTTGATTCAGGAGCCACACGTGTTAAGATTCACCTTGTGAATTACCATGCACCCTCCAAAGGCTGAGGCTTCTTGTGTTTGAGACTCTCTGGGCCAATGCTCCACACACTCCTATTGTCATTTCAAGTTTATTCATGAACCCTATGTAGTGTGTGTATGGTGGGGAAGGAGGGGATGCTGTGCCATCACCCAAGCTGCATTTGCCTCTGGCTACGGCAGAAATGCATTCTCCCAGGATGGGCACAGAATAGTCTTCTGCCTAAGGGATCGCAGTCACTAGTGAAGCTCTCAAGTTATGCTTAGGTGGTGAGAAGTTAATGGGTGGTAACAGACATGACACTAGCCCATTATGGCCCACTACAACCTGCCTGGGCCAAAACCTAACCCATGTGCCTGTTAGCTGGCTGCCAGATGTGGGCCCATGACAGCCCCCGGCCGGGTAGGTGGCTGCCTAGGAATGTATGTGGGCCCGGAAAGAACCGGGTCCACAGTCCGGGCCCAAGGGCCACTCAAGTGGGACACAGTGGGCAAGCCTGTGTGTTCTTGCCACCATTGCAGCCCTAGCATGGGGATTGCTGCCATAGCTGCCTGTTATTGGCAACCATGGCTACCTGTTATGGCACGTGGTGGGGCCCCGGCTGCAGCATAGGGGGTGGGTCTGGCTGGCCACACATCACTTCACTTCTACTCCCTTTCCCCAGCTGGGTCAATTTGCGGTAATGTTCAGTTCTCTGACCTGACCTGGCTGGGGGTGCCCCCCCTCCCCGGGTTGTGTAGTTGGTGCACCAGCTGAACATCTATTAACACTCATAGACTCCCAAGGTCAGCCAACTCTGCGAGTTGGCACGTAGAAGGGGTAGAGCCATATTTCTATGCACTCCTGCTCCTCAAGGTTGGAATCCCTTTTCTATCTCCTCGTGGAATGCCCGTTCCGTTCCTTAAGTTGTAAAGTTTATAGACAGTTCCTTGCTGAGGAATTGAAAGGCATAGTAGACCACAAAAAGGGTAGAATACCATCGGATATATTTTTGTCTTCTGTGGGATGATATGACCAGCCTTCACAGGAAAAACTTCCTCTTGCCTGGAGTCCTGTATTTAGTGCTATTCCCAAGGTTCAAGTTTTTTCCTTCAAAATTAGCCCTCGATCTGCGAAAGTTGCTAATTAACCACGTATCATTTTTTTGTGTAAGCTTTGCATTAAATATGGAAGCAATTGAATTGGAAACATGATGAACTAGGTGTGAAGTGTTTGTGGAAAAAAATTGAGTGTTTTATTATAAAGAATAAAGGAAAATAAAACTTGATGATTAATAATAGCGATAACCATAAAACCATCAATTGGTTAAGAGTCTCTTAGTTTTATGATTAATAGTTCATTCAAAATCCTAATGGAATGTGCTGCAAAATTAATCTTGAGAGAGGTTTAATACCAAAGATGAACTGTTGCTGTAATAGCCCCCAGGCAAACGAATGTGTGTCTGTGCAAAATTTGGAGAGACCTAACAAGCCACTGAATATTCTTCATCTTCTGTCACTTAAGGGCCTCCTTTCTAAAATCACATGCCACAATACTCAAATCATTTACTCTGGAGCAGTTCCACTGAAGTCAATGAGACTGCTAAGATCAAGAAGTCTGAGGTTTGCAGCCATAGGGTGAAAACAGACATGATGCTAACTTCACTTCAACACCACTTTAACATTTCCTATGCAGTAAATAAGTGTATTCGGCACTAGCTTTCGCCATGGCCACAAAAAGAAAACAGTAACATTGTTAAAACATATTCTTAACATCAGCCATTTATGGTAGAAATTTCCATTTACATATCTTCAACCAATCTCCATGCTTCCCATAATGTATTAATACAAGAGCCAACTCAGATCTTTTATGCCTTCATATTACATCATCGTGCAGACTATTTAGCCTGGTCACTTTAACATTTAGTCCACATCCTAGGGGAACTGTTCCTCATACTAAGATCTAGTCGGTTACCTCATATCAGATAATAACCAACTTTACCAACTGTTGCTATAAACGTTTAACGATGGACAACCTTGTGGTGTTAATCACATAAGGAAAGGGGGACATTACAACTAGTCCAATCTTTTATCCTCTTAGCTTTCATTTGCTCTAATCTTAGTGGCAAGTTGGACAAAAATAGCGACAGCAGTACATTCCTCAACTTTATAAAGGTTCAAGATATATTTCATTTTATAGATTGGATCAAAGTACTCCTTTCCACAGAGTAATGGCGAGATTCATACTTCCCTTATAGTCAAGTACAAGGGACACCTAAAGAGAATATGCACTATAGTTTCCTTATCACCCATATGACAATACACCTTCGGAGATCATTTGATAATGCATTATATCGGGCTTGGGTCACAGTGGTCTCTATGAGCTGAAACCACAGCCTGGTGTAATTTCTGCACAGCTCACATGAACCAATTAGATCTAAGTAGCACTCGAGGCCAAAGGATTCCTTGACACCGCCAATCCAAGGTGCCACTTTCCAGTTTACCAAAGCCACCATGTCCTCCTGCCTTCCTTCATCCAATATCCTCTCCATTAACTGCTTTCTTTGTTGTATTGGGGACATTTGCCATAACGCGCGTTACAGTAGTCTAGCCTTGAGTTGATAAAGGCATGGATGAGAGTGGCCAGGTCGGGGCCGGAGATGTATGGACAGAGCCTCCGCACCAGTTACAGATGGTGGAAGGCGGCTTTAGACACCGCCTTCACCTGCCGATCTAGACAGAGGTCTGAATCCAACACCACCCCCAGACTCTGAACCTGCTGGGCTATAGTAGGGCAGACCCCCACCTCCACAGGAGGAGGCAACACCCCCCTCGCCCTTCCCACCACCATTACCTCCATCTTATTGGGGTTGAGCTTCAGTTTGCTCTGCTGCATCCAATACGCCATGACCTCCAAACATTGGGAAAGTATCGAGACAGCAGGGCCTGGGTGGGTTGAAAATGAGAGGTACAGCTGAGTATCATCAGCATATTCGTGACATCGCACCCCGAACACTCTCATGATCTCCCCAGGGGTTGCATATACACATTAAATAATAATGGAAACAGAATTGAACCCTGTGGAACACCGCAGGTCAAGGCCCGGGGGCTTGAGGTTTCAGCCCCCAGTACCATCTACTGGCTTCTCCCCAAGAGGAACGAGTGGAACCACATGCGGACAGTCCTGTCCATACCCCCCAGGTCTCACAGTCATCTCAACAGCAGCCCATGGTCCATGGTATCAAAAATGGTGGAGAGATCTAGCAGGATCAGAAATGTTGAACGTCCTGCATCCTTCTCCCAGCAGAGATCGTCCACCAAGGCCACCAACACCATCTCAGTACCATAGCCGTGGCGTAACCCAGACTGAAAAGGGTCAAGGAAACCGATACTATCCAGATGCACCTGGAGCTGCAGTGCCATTGCCCATTCAATAACCTTCCATAAAAAGGGAAGATTAGATATGGGGCAGTAGCTGACGAGTGTGTCCACATCCAAGGATTGCTTTTTCAGCAGGGGGCACACTACAGCCACCTTGAGACTGGGCGATAACTTCCCCTGCTGGAGGGACGCATTGACCACCCTCGCCAGCACCGTCCCCAATGTCTCCCTGGAGGCTTTCACCAACCAGGATTGGCATGGATCTAATTCACAACTAGTGGCTCCAACAGACCCCAGGTCCTCCACCACATCGGCTGGCATCACTTGCTGAAACACCTCCCAGAAAGATCGACCAGACGGTGCCTCCATAACCTTGTGCCCCTCACCTACTGCTTCCAATCCGGTGTCAAAGTTACTCCGGATCTGAGCGATCTTGTCTGCAAAGTAGATGTCAAACTCCTCACAGTGGACCTGGGACAAGTCCCCATCCAGGCAGAGGGAGGCTGGACTGACCAGCCCCCGCACCATCCGAAACAGCTCTGCTGCACGCGACTTTGCAGACGCTATGAGGGCAGCAAAGAACTCTTTCTTTGCTGTCCTCACAGCCTCGACATAGAACCTCAAATGGGCCCTATGGAGAAGTTGATCAGATTTGGAGTGAGTCCGACACCAGCGTCACTCCAGTCTCCTGCCTTCCTGTTTCATATACCACAGCCCCTGATTAAACCAAGGGGCCCTGAGGTGACGAGACGGAGGCAGAGGACATCTCAGAGCCACCATGTCAATGGCCTTCCAATGCTGGACCAGCACATCAGCAGAGTGGTTGCCAGGGTCTAGGGTTAACTCCCTCAGAGTCTCCTGGAACTGCTGCAATTCCATCAGCCTGCGAGGGTGGACCAACCTAACTGGTCCATTCCCCTTCTGGAGGAGGTGCACTGAGAGGCTAGCTTGTAGGAGATAATGGTCCATCCATGACAAGGGCATAACTCTTACATCCCCCACCAATGGACCACCGCCTCAAGGCCAAAACCAGGTGGAGGATATGCCTCCTCACATGGGTTGGGCAGTTGACCACCTGGGGCAAGTCCAAGGTTGCCATGGTGGCCGTGAACTCATGCTCCGCTTCTACAAGTCTGGTGTCGGCATGGGCGTTGAAGTCCCTCAGGAGGAGTTCAGCGCCACCTCCGAGGCCAGCTCTGCTAGAGTGGCAAGGGAAGCTGCCGGATAGGAAGGGGCCCGGTATACCAGCAGCACCCCAGGCTTTCCCCCCGCCAAATCAAACACCACATGGAGGGCCTCAATACCTGGAATCTCCTGAACTGGATATCTTCTAACTGGCCAGTCCCCTCTAAAAACAGTAGCTACACCTCCTCTCTGGCCCCTTGTGCGGAGGTTGTGCTGCACAGCATACCCTGCCAGAACAAGTTCCGCCAAAACAGGTCCCGCCCCCTCATCCAGTCAGGTTTCTGTAATGCATGCAAGGTCCGCTGCCCCGTTCAGGATCAAATCCCGGATAACCGGGGCCTTGTTCACCACGGACCTTGCATTCAACAGCAGAAGCTCTTTACAGGTGGACCCTAGACCCCGACCTTCCTTCACCCTCGGTGGGGGGGTGACCCTCTCAACCTCCACCAGGACCCTTAGTCTCCTGGGAGTACGAGTCACCCATCCCCTCGGACCATACCGTCCCCACCCCACACCCTATGGCCACTCACTCCCCTGTCTGCTCCATTCTGACCACTACCCCTCAGCTGTTTCTCCCTCCTCCGGAAGTTACCCCCCATACCCCTCCTCCTTTCCATTCCCCATACCCCACCCCCTATTTTCCCTCCCCTCCCTCCCCTCCACTTCCAGCCAATCCCACTGCTTCCACCAGGGGTCGGCATAGGAGGCATCATCTCCCCCTCGTCCCCCCTCTCTCTCTGACACCGGGAGTTGGGCAACACCCCCCACCTGCTGACACCAGGTGGTTCCCCCGGCATACTCCCCTGCTGCCACCAGGGTTTGATGCTGGGGAAACCTCCCCCTCCCCGCATCCCAGAATGCCCCTCCCAACCCCCCACTTCCCTTAAAACCTGGAGAGAACAGCTCACCAGCATAGTAACACCCCTAGCCCCCCTACTCTTTGGCTGTGGCCCTTCAGCTCGTGGCCTGTTGCTCCCTTTAATGTCCCCCTGGGCCACTTCCATGTGTGGGAGCGGGGAGGAGGGGGAATCATGCCAGAACACCCAGTCTGGGCGCTTCAGCTTCTAGGCTCCCCCAGCCTCCAGCACTCACAGGTTTTTCTTCCCACAGGTGTCAGCAGGGACTGGGAGCAGCCATGGTTTCTAGTTCCACTATGTCTTTTTTGAGATGGGATGACCAGAACTGCACACAATATTCAAGGTGCGGTCGCACCATTGATTTGTATAGAGGCATTATGACATCTTTAGTTATATTCTCTATTCCCTTGCAAATAATTCCTAACATTCTATTTGCTTTTTTGACTGCTGCGGCACACTGGGCTGAGGATTTCCACAATCACTCCCAGATCCTTTTCCTGAGTGGTAACTCCTAGCTTAGTATCCAGCATTGTGTACTCATAATTTGGATTATTTTTCCCAATGTGCATCACTTTGCACTTGTCCACATTAAATCTCATCTGCCATTTAGATGCCCAGGCACCCAGTCTTGTAAGATCTTGCTGCAGCTCCTCACAGTCTGCTCGTGTTCTGACTACTCTGAATAACTTGGTGTCATCTGCAAATTTGATCACCTCACTCTTAACACCCTTTTCCAGATCATTAATGAATACATTGAAAAGAACTGGTCCCAGTACAGATCCTTGGGGCACACCACTTTTTACATCCCTCCATTGTGAAAACTGGCCATTTAGTCCCACTCGTTGTTTCCTATCCTTTAACCAGTTACCAATCCGTAGCAAAACACAACCTCCTGTCCCATGGCTTTTTAATTTTCTCAAGAGTTGTTTATGTGGGACCTTATCAAAAGCTTTCTGGAAATCCAGGTACAGTATATCTGCTGGGTCTCCCCTGTCCACATGCTTGTTTACGCCCTCAAATAATTCCAGGAGATTAGTGAGGCATGACTTCCCTTTGCTAAATCCATGCTGACTCTTTGCCATTAAGACATGTTTATCAGTATGCCCAGTGATTCTGTTCTTAATGATAGTTTCCACCATTTTGCCCGGCACAGACATCAAGCTTACCGCTCTGTAGTTTCCAGGATCACCTCTGGAACCCTTTTTAAATATTGGGGTTACATTTGCCACCCTCCAGTCCTCAGGTACAATGCCAGATGCCAACAATAGGTTACAAATTACTACTAGTAGGCTTGCAATTTCACATTTGAGTTCCTTCAGAATTCTGGGGTGAATACCATCTGACCCTGGTGATTTGTTCGTATTAAGCTTGACAATTTGCTTTAGAACCTCCTGCAGGGTTACACTGATTTGTGACAGTTCATCCAATTCATCACCTACAAAGTAGGGTTCTGGCGTGGGTATCTCCACAACAATCCTCTGCAGTGAAGACCAAAGCAATGAACTTGTTTAGCTTTCCTGCAATGTCCTTGTCCTCCCTGACTGCCCCTTTTACTCCCTGGTCATCTAATGGCCCAACCGACTCCCTAGCAGGCTTCTTGCCTCTGATATACTTGAAAAAGGTTTTATTATTTGTTTTTGCCTCTTTAACAAGTCTCCTTTCAAATTCTTTCTTCACCTGTCTTATTAGCATCTTACAGTTACATTGCCAGTGTTTATGCTCCTTTGTATTTTCCTCATTGGGGGTAGTTTTCCATTTCTTAAAGTATACCTTTTTGGCTCTAATAGCCTCCTTTGCATCTCCATTTAGCCACAGTGGTAGACATTTAGTCCTCCTGCTACCTTTTTTTAACTTGTGGGATGCATGTGATCTGGGCTTCCAGGATGGTGCTTTTCAACAGCCTCCATGCCTCTTGCAAACATGTAGTCCTTTCAACTGTGCCTTTAAGTTTCTTTCTAACTAGCTTCCTCATTTTGGCATAGGGCATTTATAGACGAGGCAGAAATGGCGGCTGATTCCTTTATCAGCCGCCATTGTTGCCGCTCGTCTAATCCACCGGCGCGCTTTAATGCCGGATCAGTGCCGCGTGAAGCTGGGCCGGCGATTCTGCCCCCTTAAAGGCAGATCGCCGCTGTGCCGGCTTCACACTGCACTTCCTGGCTCTTTGGGTGAGTGCGCACACGCAGAAGGGCGCGCATGCGCACAAATACTCTATGCCATGTCTGATGCTCTTCTGAGCATCAGACATGGTGTAAAGAGGAAGGTGGGTGCCCGATTCCGCAACTGAACAATCCCGCTTGTGAGCAGGATCGTCTATAAACACCCATAGTCTCCCTTTTTAAAGTTAAAAGCCAGTGCTGTACTTTAAATTAACTTTCTCCCTCCAGCAACTATGTCAAATTTGATTACAGTATGATTGCTATTGCCTAGTGGCTCAACCACAGTTACTCCTTGCACTAGTTCCTGTTTGCCACTTAGGACTAGATCTAAAGTAGCTCCTCCCATTGTTGGTTCCGGAACCAATTGTTCTAAAAAGCAGTCATTTATAGCATCCAGAAATTTTGCCTCCACATCCTGTCCCGAGGAGGCATTCACCCAGTCAATATTGGGGTAGTTGAAGTCACCCATTATTATTACATTCCCAGTTTTAGTAGCCTGTTTAATCTCTGTTAGCATTACATAATCAGTCTCTCTATTCTGGTCAGGACCATCCTCTCTCCCCTCCCTGCTGCCAGAACCAGGCTGGGATTACCCAGTAAAAGCACGTCATGCAACACCCCGCCCCCGCCCCAATTCCAGTCTGTGCCACAGGGATCACCTCATGCCTTTGTCACCCATGGTCCTAGCTGTTGCCCCAGTCACTTGCTGGTGAGGTTCAGGAAGAGAAGTTTTGAAAATTCCTGTCTTGGAGAGTGGGACCCCTGGGGTAGGAGCAGCCGCTGCCTCCTCATTATCACTTAAAGGAGAAGTGCCAGTGGGGTGAAAGAAGTGCGAGAAGGGACCGTGGAGATGCAGGAGTAAATGGAGAGAGGTGAAAACAAATCAATCAGGCAATCAATAAAGCACATAGCCACTATATGACTGTATGCAGATCAAATCTAACCTACACATTATACCTTAGATTATGTCAGCCTCTTGTTCCCTGATCCACTGTACATCCATGTGGGTGTTGTCATGTCTCTTGCTGTTGTGTGTGGATGCAACCCGAGCCACATTCAAGTCCATTAAAAGACAGTGGCTGCTTCTACCCGAACACAATTGCAGCATGAGGATTATTAGTCTGGGATAACTGTCTACACGAACGTTAATTTTCTGGAATAAGGCACTTTTCTGGAATAGCAGCATAGACGCTTATATCAATATAAGACTGCTTTCCGATGTTACATGGGAGAGGCGGGAACTTGTGCAATCATGGCCGCAGCTCTGTAATTGCGGGGATTAGTGCCTATGAGAATGCACTAATATCCCCCTTCATTACCTGAGAACACCCGTCATTGTAAAGGCTACATTTGGAGACCCATACATACATGAGTGTTGTCTGGTGATAAAAGGGGATTAGTGCATTCTGACAGGTGCTACTCCTCACAATTATGATTGCGTAAATTCCCACCCCTCACTTGTAATGTCAGAAAGCAGCGTGAGAGTCACAAGGAGGAGTACATCAATCCCATGGTGTAGCACAGTTCAATTTCAGTGCCTTGGAGAACTCTGACTGAGAGGAGAATGCCTCTGCTAGAGCATTGGTCTTGTCATTAATCGTCCGGGATGTAAATTTCCAGAAGGGATTCTGTATTTATCTAGAGAGTTGAGACAAACAGGGCAGTTTCAATGAAACTAGATTCTGCCACATAGACAGTGCAGTTGAATTTCAGCACCTACTTCTGCTCTGATTTCTGGGTATATAGTGGATTGGTGGGGATACCAGTTCCCTTGGAGATAGTGGACATGTTGTCTGCCCTCTCCATTTCCAGCTGCCCCCCTTCCCTGCCCCTGGTCAAACTGAGGGTTTGGTGAGAGACCCTAAAGAGAGGGGCAGTATTCCCCATCGTCGGTGTCCCTCTGGCTGCTGTGTGGGCAGCTGTGAGCCCCTCTCCTCCCAGCATCCTTGCTGTGCTTATATCACTTGCAGTCATGGGTCCCTGGAGCAGATATGTGTGATGGACTCCCTCTGATGCAGGATCAGAGGGGATTAGGAGGCAGAATGGGTAGCATTCTGTCACAGCCTTCTCTGTTGTAAACACCTATCCATGACATTTTGCCACCAGAGACTTCAGAATACCATAGAGACATTGGATAGAGGCAGGGGCGGCTGGTGGCTTTTTAGTTTGGAGGGGAAGTAAGGCCATCTGGCCCGCTGGTGGCGAAGCTGGAGGCGGGCCAGCTATCCGGTGGGTGGAGCCAGGGCAACGGTAGGCGGAGCTAGGGCATAACCCAGCAGCCAGGAGTTCCCAGGGTTAACATCAGATGGAAGAAAACCCAGTCTAAAATGCACTTCAAGCTTAAAATGAATAACGTATAAACCCCAAGCACAGGGAAACA